>CAWUFW010018106.1:0-235182 GCA_963921515.1 Calotriton arnoldi | reverse complement strand
CCACCTAAAAGGGCGGCCCTTTAGTGCCATTTGGGCACAAACGCCACCCCTCCTAGTCTAGTGGTTGGACTCAGGGTAGGAGTCCTTCGCCTCGGCGCACTAGGCGCGTCACTTCCGGCGCACAGAGGTCGGGGGAGGGTACTTATACCTCCCTCCGCCTCTCTGGCGTCCTCTTTGCGCCAGACACGCCGTCTGTATAGTGGACATCGGGGGTGGAGAGGCCGAGTCACGGGCCGCGTGAATCGCGTTTAGGAGGTGAGCGTAGGGTATTAGGGTCCGGGTGCACAAAGCCCCTGCCCTGCACCCCTTGATGTCCACAGCTTCACGTTTTCTGGTAGGCGCAGGATTGGAGTTGTTTGTAGCAGGATTTTCATTGCTTTTAAAGAGACACCTGTTATATTAGCACTGTATAGATTAATTGAATAGTTATAGGTGGCGTGTGCTTGTTTCTGCTACCGAGCTATTTAGTGCCAGACCCGGCAGTCAATTAAGGCCACGGGCGATCGGGCGCCGTCAGAAGGGGCCTCAGGCCTGCCCCGGTCACCCGCAGTGTGGTGGCACTCACCGCTCCGGTGAGGTTATTGTTGGTTCGGACTGGGTGATCGGGCACTAGTCCGGTGGTATGGGCCGTCTACCTGGGGGCACGTAGAGCCGCAGTGCAGTGGACGTTTGTCCCCGGCTGGACATGCTGTCCGGTCCCCTGGTCTGGCGATGCTGCGGGCGTCGTTTGTTTCGGCGAGTCGTGGGCTTTATTTGTAACCCCCACTGTTTAGTTTTGCCCTCATCTGTTTGGGGATCCTACCTCCTTATGGGAGCCTGCTTGTGCGGGGGGGGAATTCTCGGTGTAATGGCAGACTGAGAGCGGATGAGGTTACACATCAGGCGAAGGGAGTGCCTCCCGCACAGGTACCCGGCCGTCTGCAGAGAAGACTCATTAATCTGGCGCGTGTTGATTGGGTAATCAGATCCTGCTGGAGCGGAGGTCAGAGCGTCTGTGTGAGCGGGGCACAGGCCTGAACGGCAAGGCCTCCAGTGGCCCAAGAGCGACCGTCACCGCACACGGTAATGAGAAGCAGGCTGAAGAGTCCCCCTGCGGCGAGGCAGGCGGGAGGGTCGGCCCCGGTGAGCAGAGAGTGGTTGCGGGTCCTAATACTGGAGCTATATGTCCCGAGCTCCGAGGCCTGCGATGTGTTGTTAGGGGCGCGGTTACGTGCGGGCAGGAGTTTGCATGCTGATTTGCTGCTGGCATAGGGTCCGGTCGGAGAGAAGGTGCCATCAGGGCCAGGAGCAGCCGACGTTAGTGCAGGAGAGTTTGGCGGGTCTCGCGTGTTTCAACATCTGTGACCTTGGGCAAGTCGACATATTCCACCCTGGCGTGCTCAGTGGGACTGCGACTGCTAATGCACACCCCTCCCCCCCCCATGGTATAAATCCCGCATTCTCTTCCCAGCCTGGTGGTGCATGACCCCAGACCCGCCTGTTTCTCTAGGGGCCAATAACTCTTAGCCGTGGCACGAGGGGGGTGCAGTCAGCTGCCCCGGCCCCCCTTTTCGGAGTGGTTGTTGGCAGCGGGGAACAGGTAACACTGTGGGCCCTCAGGAGCCGTAGTACGTGGTGAAGAAGGTAGCAGGTAGGGCCTGAGCTGTCGCCTTCCGAGCAGGGAGTAGGGGGCTCTTTGGGGGCCATGGTTCTTTCCCCCGGGGTGGCGCCTTTCCGGTCGGTTGACCCTCTTCCTGGATGAGCGTGGCACAACTACTGCAGTACCATCGCTCCAGAGCAGTGGAAATGGGTCCTGCGGGACCAGTGTATTCGCAGCCCCGATTCATTGTGCTGCCGGGCCCCAGTGTAAGGACGTCCAGTGGTTGTACTTGGGGTTAAGCGGGGTATAGGAGCCGGTTTTGGCCGTGGGATGAGGCCTGGGTTGGGCAGGCACATGTTTTTGGGCTTTCACAGTGGCCTTAGTTTTGCAATCATTTATGCCCATTAGCCAACTGTGGCAAAAGAGACTTGGTAGCGTGTCATGTAATATTTTGTAAACGTTACAAGCAGTATGAAACCATGGTATGGTTTAAATATTTCCAACGTAAATGTTGTTCCAGAGTACAGGCATGTTAAAGACACAATAAATTGTGTAGCAAAATACGCTACTGATTAAAACTTTACATAAATGTTGTACCTCAACTTGAGTGATGTAAATAATTTACAGGATTGTTGGATGGCACAATAGGTAGAATTGCCGTAAGAGAAGTTAGTTCATGTTTTCCCCTACCGGCACAAACTGTTTAGGCCACAAGGTGGTTCTGCACGATTGTTCATCAACCTGTTCCAATTTTAGTAGGTTTCCAACTCACAAATGTGAAATTTTGTGCACCTCTTTAAGGGTGCTCCGTGGGCCACGTGCTAGGATGTTTAGTAACAAGTCCACACCTTGCTTATAATATTGTCTCCTTTCACCGGTGCAGGTATCAAGCACTATTAATGCCACAGCCCGGGCTCCGCCACTTGCTGCTCCCAAGGGCCGGGAGATTTGTGGACTTGTTTGAAGTTTCGCTGCTTCGCTGGGCGCTTTTGCTTTCACTGTTGACAAATGTCCTCTTGGTGTGCTTGTTGACGGCGATTCCGCGCCTTTATGGGTGGGCCGGTGATCTTGGCTCATTTTGGCCCATGGGCTCGGTTGCCGCGTACTCTCCCTGGCACAGGGGCGGTACTGTCGGGAGAACGGTGGGATATGGGTCCTTCCTTGTTTTGCATTGCTTGGGCAACAGAGAACTTGTGCTCTCCATCGCGGTGGGCATTACATGGAAGTAAGTGTTGCGGGGGGCGTGGTGTTCTTTCTCTTTTCACCAGTCTCATGTTTTCCATCGTGAATTGTACCGCCATTTGGGGGCAAACCTGTGCTGGCATGTTTGTGGACTTGGGTTCACGCAATGAGAGGTACGGTAACGGGGGTGAGGTGGCCAGTAGTGTTTGCTTGGCCAGGCGTTGGCTGGAGGTGTCTTGCGATTTCTTCGTGGGCTTAGCTGGGCAGCCTACCCTGCGCCCGAGTTTTAACAGACTAGGACATGCAGTGAAATTTGTGGCAGGCAAGCGCCAAGATATGGGTCTTCCGATACATCTATGCCTGGTTTAGTATCCAGGCTACGGAGTGGCTGCGTGACACTCTGGTGTGGGAAGTGGTCAGCCGGTTGGCGGGCCTTCTAGATCTGGGTTTCTAGCTCGGGCCTGTCCAAGTAAGGGTTCAAGTGCCAGACGTCGGCCCTGGGTGACTATTCACAGGCCTGGGGAGCGGCGGAACAGAAAGTGACTTGTTTCAACCTCTTGGTCACAGGTTCTGATCCTGGTAGGTCCACTCGGCATTTATCCTTCTGAGGTCGATAAAACGAGTACCATGGAGTTGAGTAACAATAAACATGTTATGCAGCGCCAAGATACCATGGGGTGAACGTGTTCCCAATTAGTCAGAAGCGGAAATTGTGAAGAACTGTGGTGAATACAGTGGGCTCACTCCGCAGTGTAGTAAGCGAGAGTTCAGCACTATTTCCATGGGGCTGTAGGGTGGCGCAGGTAACAAAGTTGACACTGCCAAACCGACAAAGCTTTCATTAGTGCCGCAAGTGCAGTGGCATGGGGGCCTCAGGACAGTAACTAGCCCACTGAACCCTTACTATGTACTGTACAACCAAACTTGATGGGAGGGGGGTAGTTTACTTGTGCATTATCGTCTATGAAGCCAAGTATGCATCGCGGGGCTCTGCTCACACTAAAGTGGGCCAAGATCACACAAAGCATAGGATGAGTGCGGTGTCAGTCATAGATGGCGATTTATGAGAATATGCCAGAGGTAGCGAACATGACATCACAGACTTGATCAGTGATATCATGGTTCATCTTTTGTCCCAATATAGACAATAGTCACGGACAGGCTCTGTTTGGCAAAGAATAGTTATTTTGTCTCATTCGAGTGCCGCACGTGCCTCTTTCGCAGTATAACTAGGTCTGACTCTTTAAAAAGGATGAGCCCTTTACCCCCACCTGGGGCATGCGTCACCAGAGGAGTCTCCAGTGGTCATGGGGAATTCTGCGCAGTGCTTGTAGAATGTCACGTACCATTAAGGGCATGTTACTACCAAAGTTGTCCCAAAGTTGGGGCAAACTGGGCTGGAGCAGTAGGTTAAAGTTAAAGCGCAAATAGGCTACAATGTATTAAAGAACATTTGGCATTCCCAGTATTCAAGAAAGGGCTGGTTGGTCTAGCTGGCTGGTTGGTCTAGGGGTATGATTCTCGCTTTGGGTGCGAGAGGTCCCGGGTTCAGATCCCGGACGAGCTCTCCCTGGTTTACATGATATACTTTTGTATAGGAAGTTTGTCAAAAGGTTAATTTGGTCTAACAGTGCCAAGTTAACGGGGACGACTTGTACAAGAGATAAACATGAGTGGTTCGTAAATATGGTGCTAAAGGGATGGCATGCCAAGGGAGA
Source organism: Calotriton arnoldi (assembly GCA_963921515.1). Lineage (NCBI taxonomy): Eukaryota > Metazoa > Chordata > Amphibia > Caudata > Salamandridae > Calotriton > Calotriton arnoldi. The sequence continues at coordinate 230,703 of CAWUFW010018106.1, read as the reverse complement.
TATCTTCCATATTTCACTGGATCCCCTCAATCCAACACGCCTAAAGTAAGCGGAGGATGCCTGATGGATTTGTTAGACCTGTTATTAGTTTTATTAAACACACCAGGTACTATGAAGTAGTGACATTTGTACTCAAATCATAGGTACTCCCAGGACACATGTTGTTCAATACACACACCTCTGGACAGGACTGCCCCCCCCTTGAGCAAAGGGAAGTAAAACACTATAGGGGTTGGCATGCTTTTGCAGACGTTGGTGGTTAGCTCGCGGACCTGGGTGTCCTGCTGAGTTTGGGGCAAGTTAGCATGCTTCATCTTGTCACTTCTCTGTCAGAGCCAGCAGACCCCTAGGGTGACAGCGCGCTCAAATACACGTCATGTTAGAGTTAGGTCCTGGATGAAAGGTTGTGCTTGGTAAGGCTCAAATCCAAAGCGGTTGTGGTATCTTTCCAAGGGGCACATCGGGTTGGGGCAGTACTGAAACTTTCAAGTACAACCGGGGATCCCCTCATTTATGTCAGATCCTGCTTATTTGTTGTTTCCGCAGAGTTTGGGGCAGGTTAACTGGCCGCATCTTGTCTCTGGGGGTTTGATGTGTGGTCGGGTCAATTGACCGAGTACTGCCATTGTCACTTGGTATATATGGGCATGAAGGAATGCCAGGCAAGATTCTAACAAAGGCAGGTAGCGGTACTTATGGGGTATGTGATGTATTATCTCACTGGCAGGCTGCCATGCAAGGGGACCATGTACCCAGGTCACACACATCAGGCAGGCAGAGGTGCCCAGTGGAAGCATGAGGGGGACTGCACAGAGCAGGACACTGCACAGGTTAGATGCCGGCGAATTGTGGCTGCACTACTGCACATGGCAAAGTAAACCTGGACTGATTCACATGCGGGGTGTGGTGGTGGTGGTGGCCCCTACCTCATTTCACAGGATCACTCCCTGTTGGGCTGAAAGGCCGGGCTGCAGCTTTGGCGTCATGGGCTTCTCGAAGGGAGGGTTCAAGTCCCCCGCCAGAGGCGACAGGGCCAGCTTCACCACACACTCCGGGGGGTTGCCTGTTAATTGTGTGCTGTGACCCAATTTTGCCCCCAGGCAACAGTTCTTAGAAGCATTCAGCATTCCCCCAAGTTAAGAAAGGGCAGAGGTTGGTACATAATTATCAGCGAGTGGGGTAACAGATCGGTATTCAGTGCCATTTCGGCTACGGGAGCACGCGCGCTTGACAAATAGTCAATTATGTTATGCTCCAATAAGCACAATACACAGAAAACTGTAAGAGTATTAGTAAGGTGGGTTTGGAGATCTCCCGACTTCTGCCTGTATGGCACACCTTGTCATAAGTTGCCTTGGCAAAGGTACGGCACTCCTCCCCGGCAGCATGGAAAACTGTTCCACTCATCAGCCTGTACCCGGCACTGGGGGTCATCCAAGTAAGGGCAATCGAGGGCCTAGTCACCCCCGAAAGAATAGGCACAAACTTGCAGAACTGTGGGTTTCTCATTGGGCACACTTCCTGTGCCTTGTGTATTCAGCCGGCTGTTCTATCTCTTCATAGAGAAGAGGGATGTGGGGTACCTAGTTGCTCTCAGCATGGCACATTAAGGTGGGCGCAAACCGGGATGTTACCCATGAATGTCGTGACTGCACACGGTGCTAGCAGTTAAGCAAAAGGGAAGTCCCCCCAGAAGGAGCTGAACAGTCGGGATTTCTGTAAGACAGGAGGGATTCATGGCAAGTACAGGAGGACACACTTGCTATTATCACTATTCCTGGTTCATCAGATAGTTCACCTGTCAGGTGTTTTCAGGGACACACTAGGGCATTTAGTGAGCTGCATGGGGTAGCAAGGTAACGTGCTGTGAGGCAGTGTGGTCTCAGCAGACCCACAATAGGGGGCTGCGGCAATGCTTTAAACTGGGAACCTTAGATTCTGATAGTATCACTGGTAACATACACTTGACCCCCCCTGGTCTTGTGGGGTTTGTATTTCCCATCCTGCAATTTAAGGTGACTAGAAGGGAAGCTGAATGCAGACTTGAATTTGTGGAAGGCAATCATTCCAGGGATACCAAGGTGAACTAGGTCTATAGCTGAATTGAGCTCCAAGGGTCACGGGATCGAGCTTTAGTTAAAGCAAGCCAAAGGGTCCGGTGCAAATGTCTGGGTAACTGCAACAGAGTAGGGGTTCCCTGCCCTAAGGGCAGGTTTCGCGTTGATTCAGTTAAGCACTATATTCTCTGCCCTGGTAGCCCTAGTAGATAGGCTGGTTGTGGAAGCGGTCATCTAACAAGGGTGATGCTGTCCCACAAATTGGGGGAAAGGGTGTTAAAGCACAAAAAATACTGGAGGATTGCAACTACAGGTTGCAGGAGGTGGGAGCCTACATTAGCCTCAAGGGTAAGTTAGCCATGGTAAGAGTAGAGTTCCCTCCTGGGAGGCCATCACATTCCTACAGGTAGTGTGAGGCAGTTGCTCTTCCCGGAGTAGGATAAATTGCTCCAAGCGGTTTTCCCAGACGCAGTTTGTCTGGATGTGGTCCCCCGGAATGAGATGGAGCAGCTCTGAACAAATTGGAGCAGAGACTGGTTGGGGGGGAGGTCTCCCTAACATCTTGGTGATCCATTTAGGAGGCAATGACCTCACTGCCGTGGGTAAGGGGGCATCCTTGCAAGCAATGAAGGCTGACTTAGGTGAGATCAGCATAGACATGGTTCAATGTGAGCTCTGGTGGCCTGAGATTATTCACTGCAGAGTGTGGCACGGGCTAAGTCAAAGGAGGCCATTGAACAGCCCTGTAAGAGTGAACTGTTCAGGGCGTACGTTTGCAGACCAGAGGGGTCTGGGCTTCATCAGACACGAGCTGATTGAGGCTAAGGTTAAGGGCTACTTTGAAACATGGTGTTTATTGTCACCATTGGGTATGGATTTGTCCCTTGGCCTTGCAGGGGGCCCTGGAAATGAGAGGTGGCAAGTGAGAAGACAGCTGCCTTGAGGGCACTGGCCATCCAGGCGTACGCCTAAGGTTAAGTTGACAAACATGGGGTGCATTTGTCACAGCATGGACACGTTTCACTGGACATACAGGAGGCCCTAGAAAGCAGGTTACAGGTGAGAAATGAGCTGTTTTGGTGGGGGGCCCTGGCTGCGACGGTGGCCGCCTCCAGAGCTGTGGCGGAGTTACAGGGCGATCTGGAAGCAGACGGGTACAGTAAGGGTACCTCTGCGGCAGACGGGTACAGTAAGGGTAGCTCTGCGCGGCACAATAGGGGTGCCAGAGCCAAAGACCAGGAGCCTCAGGGCAGGTTCCTGGAAAACCGCGACGGCGCCCCGTTAGTCCTTCGGGCGGTTGGGGGCCTGACCAACCGGGGGTTTGCCCTGCTACGCTCCGCCCTGAAAGGGGCGTGAGTAATAAAGGACCAATGTGTCACGTGATCCGGAGGAGGATCACACAAGGTGTAGCACTGATTGGGTTTCCCACAGTGCTGGCTCATCAGGCGGGCGGGGCAGCATAGGTTGGTACAGCTGCCTGCCCTTGGATCGCCCGTAAGATAACCCACCATATTGCATACTTTTGTATGGAATAAACCTGCAGCAATATTTTCCCATAACAAAAGTTGTCTTGTGTATTTATTTATTCATGCATGCTCAGACTGTGGGTGGGGATGTTGCCAATAATGGCACTATGCAAAATAGCATTTAAAAGCTTCGGTGACACAGCCTTTGCTAACAGCACTAGGCTACAAGCATGAAACATGGATATGCTGGCTGGTCATGCATACCCGACAGAGTGATTTCATTTCCACGTGCAATTTAATTTGTGAGGATGAAAGTGGACACATGTTACCCAATCGCTCACATTGTGTTTTCAAGAACAGTGGTGATACAGCGTGAAAATTTCCAGTAAAAGCAAACATTTACACCAAGCCCCCCTACTCACACACATATGCACACACACAAAAAATATAACAAACGAATGCTGTTAAGAATGCCAATAAAAAGGCCTGCTCCTTTTATTTCTGATGCACGCAGGGTGCAAAATGACATTTGCAAAATTTCAGAACCGAGCTCAGCGGGACCCCTAAATAAATGAATGAATGCACAAGTGGATGAATGTATTACTTACAAGCGAAGGGCATCTTTTGTGAAGTAATCTGGGTACTATATGCTAATAGATTCCTCCTACGTCACTACTGTCACTTCACTGTATTTAAAGCATGTTTTCTCATTCGCCTGTGATTTTTGGCACATCACTTCATCTCTCTGTGCCTAACAAAAACAGCAGAAGCAGCAGAACCTTTCAGAAAGTGTAGAACACATGATGAACCTATTGCCTGAAGCAGTTTAGTTAGCGGCCGTTCAAACAAAACATGCACTCAAAATAGATCAATGAACATAAAAAAGACTCCTTAAGATTGATCTTCCACTCTTGTTCGTTCCACAGAATGTGCTTCGCTGCCCTCCATATCTTGTGGTATTTTTTTCCAACTGCATCGTCCTCTGCAGGGGCACCAAGCCCGGAAGAAGCCTTGTTGTTTTTTTAATCTGTATTACAGCACAGACAGGGGAAGGGGGAGCTTGACGCCAGGAATGGAGAGGTGAACTACGGAGCAAGTGTTGTGGTGGGTGAAAATAACATGACTGAGCATCAATTTGGTGGAAGGGGTGAAGGGCATTCCAAAAGAGATTAAGGAGCGTGGGCAACACCAAGATTTTCAATCAAATAAAGTACAATACCACGTACATAGTAGATGCACAACGCCCATGAGTTACAGCTTCACTGGTCCATGGTGTACTACAGCATGTTTATTGTGCACTCCAGCCATGCCCCTTTAGTATCTTGTGACATCTGTGCCATTTTGCACACGTCTGTGGGAGGGTGTTTAGCATGGCAAATAGCGGCACACTCAAACCTTTTGCCAGCAAATAAAACTGCATAAAAAACAAGCTGCGAGGGGTGGGAAGTGGTGTTGGAGGAAAGGCATGGGGAGATTAAGTGAGCAGCACGTGCAAAAGCGAGTAGAGAGTGGAAAGAAAAAGTTGTGCACTGAAACTAAAACATATGACTGATAGTGAAAGGATCCATGTAGAAGGGGCAATCTGCAGGGCGGAACAAAACAGCCAAAAGGCAGGACAAATGTATACTATTCACCAATGCAAATGAAGGAATGTGTAAAGGCAGATGAAAGTACCAATGGAAAGTGCTGGGTGAGTTCTAAGCCCGTAGAAGTGAATACCAAATGTCTCGAAGCCCACCTAAAAAGCTGAACAGCTGTTCATCTTCTAAAGGCTGCTGTATGTGTAGGAGCAGGGCTGGCACTGCTCTGCCTGCCCTGGGTCAGTCTTTCCGTGTAGATTGTATCTTGATTTATTTAATTTTGCTTGGCTTGAATATTAGAAGTAGGAAACATCAAACACCTGATTTTTTCCACTCCTGAAATCTATATTAGGCCTGAATCTCTGAACGTTTTCATGCCTTCTGGGAAATTATAATTCATCCATGATCCAGGGCATGTTTTCACTCTCTCTGATTTGAATTATTCATTCCAAGCTACAAAAAAAGAGCCCCAATCAGCAATAGTGCCTATGTGCCAGTCAATAAGTGGGAGTAAAAGGTGAAACTGAAATAAAGAGACTATGGAATGTGTTAGAAATAGAAATAGGTAGCAAACCTATGAGAAAACAAGCAAATATAACTGTAGCAAGGAGGGAAAGTGTATGAGAAGAGTGAGAACTAAGGAGAGCAAAGAAGAGTAATACAGTGAGAGGGAGTGAACATGGATGTGTTCGTGTGGCCTAGTATCGCATGCTCAGGCATTTTACATCCCAGTAATTTGCATGCCTTTCATGGCACATATTAGGTGGTCCAGTAACAGCTGAACAATATGTTCTGTTCAGAGTGAGCTACGGTCAGGTATTCTGTAGCACAGTGACTAGTAGACAAGTGAAAGGCATTGTAGTGCTTGCTCTCTGTGTAAAGTGTAATCACAGAACATCTTTATATATTCTTGCATACATTGTGTCATGTTCCTAATACCAACAAATGGTATGACTTTACAGTTCATTCTTAGATTCTTGATTGCCTTATTTTCTGTCACAGGTATTTGAGGGACATATTTTAATAGTAATTATAGATCCTGACACGGATTCCAAGATGCTTAATTTTTTGCCAGGCTTAGAAGTTCTGATGGACGAAATGTTTGCTGTGGCACTTTTTCACATGGGCATAGTTCCTCTTGTTGCACATGTTCGTTTGTGTCTAGAAGTAACGTGTAGTTTTTTTTACATATGAAAAACAAAGAATACTCCAGACTTTCATATGATTGTTTTTTGTTCCAGAAGAGTGATGTGTACAGTGTCTATGATTGAGGTACTGGTCAACCTCAACACTATATAAATCTATCACGTTTAATTTGTAAAAATGTGCTATAAAATGCACACTTTAGAAATCTGAAAATTATTGTGGATGGCGAAAGGAGGTTCCAAAAAGGGGGTTTCCCTTCCTCTATACCTATTTTTAAGCAGTACCTGGCTCACCTGCATAGTTTCACATCAGCTCAATCTGTTTCACTCACAGCCAAAAGTGTGCACACAAACATTCTGCTGCCGCACAAGAGGAAGAATAATTAGAGGGTACATTGAGTGGGAGTAGTATATTCTGCCTCCCCAAAAGTCCAACATTTTTCAAAATGTGGTTACATTTGGGAATTTTATCCAAAATGATCCCACCCCCCCAAATTTGAACACTTCCCCCAATGTGGTTATGTTCGGAATGGAAATAGTAATTTTGAACCCTCCCCTTAAAGTACTACGCTTTCCCCAATGACTTGAAGTGTTAATAGTAAATCTGAACCACTTAAAGACCAAAACTTTCTCCAATGTTAATACGTTTGCAGTGGGAATGGAAAAATGTATTGCCCCGTTCAACACTTTCCCCAATGTGGTTAAGTTTGGAGTGGGAATAGTAAATCTGCCCCCACCCCAAGGTCAAACACTTTTCCCAATTTGGTTATGTTTGCAGTGGGAATAGTAAATAGAGCCCCCCCAAAGTCCAGCACTTTCCCCAATGTGATTAAGTTTGGAATTGGGGGACACTAGAGAGCCCATTGCAATATGGCTGCACTTTAGTGCAGCTCCGTCTGCTGGGACTCAGAATCCATCAATAATCTGGTCATCTGGCAAACATCAGCCCTAAAATTGGGGGGCCTGGCATGCAGGAGGGTGCTCAGGGTCCATGTACCCTAAAAGAGCAGTGCGGTGAGGTGTGGTGTGCGAAATTCAACTTGTGAGGGTGAACCACATGTACAACCTATCATGGCTAAAATGGTGGGCAAGTGAATTACTGCGGTGAGCGGCCGTTTCCCTAAGCGTGGCACACGCCCTAGTGTGGGACCTGAGGCTGCAGTACGCTCCCATGAGATACACCACTGTTCAAGATTTACTGAGCGCCTCACTGTGATTTGGGCAACTTGCTGTGCTGGTGATGTTGCGGGTAAAATGCTGGCTAACCGGGAGTCTTTGAGGCAATAAGGAGCTGCTGCTGTTGCGCTGCTCACTGGGCCGCACCACCAATCTTACAGGTACGAGAGCGCTGGTGTGAGCTCCTGGGGCAACCGAGAGAGCGAGCTGTGCAGGCGCTGTAATTCGGCCTGGAGAGGCTGTAAAGTGGTATAGGAATGGAAGCGGTGCGAATGCTCCCTGAAAAGTGACAAGAAGCCTGGGGCCCGGTGCATCAGGTGGTGCTGCTCTGTGGGGGCCTACTGGGGCTTAGGCCTACACCAAATCACACTGGGGGTGCCTCTCACTTGCCACTACAAGAGACTCGTAGAGGGGTGCTAACTCTTGCACTACATGGAGCAACCCTCCTAAATGCTTGGAGAGCACCCGCTGTGTGATGTGCATTTTGACCCCCAGTGTTGCCCTGAATACTGTAACTGCGCTGTATAGGCTGGGCCTACATTGCATCTAAAATCTGGAGACTGGGGGACTTGCAGGCAAGGGTGTGGCTACAGGTGTTGGAGCATGGCCTCATTAGATATTGGAACGCTGGTGTTGTAAAAGACATTACTAATTATCCCCTTGGAGAGGAAGCCAGGGCTCCCACTAATGCTCACCTTTGATGCAGAATGTGACCTGACGCGAAGATGGGGAAAGCTGATAGGAACCAAACCCGCCTCACATTTGAGGCCCTGCACACTACCAAGTCTCAGCCCGATCCCCTCTTAGACCCCAAGCAAGATCCTCCACTGCAGAGTGCATCCACACTCAAGAGCACATTACTAGCCATGCAGCAGAGTCTACAATCCATACATGCCAAAATTGATACCATCAATATACGCATGGACCATATGGCGGCCAAGTTGGATAAACAGATAGTATGTATAATGGAGGCGGAGCAACGCAATTCCACTGCTGAGGACGACCTAAAGTCAGTGTCCACAAAATGTTAAAACATGGAAAAAGTGCTGGTGGTTATACAGGCCAAAAATGAGGAAACAACAACCTGCTTATTGCCAGAGTTCCGGAATCCACCAACACAGGCAAGATGGAGCATTTTGTGGAAACCATGCTTTGCAAGATATTTGGAATAGAGAACTTGTCAAACAAGCTGGTGGTGGAAGGAGCGCACAGGTCTCTTATGGCTGGACCGCCTCCGGGGTCCCCTCTGCACCCTCAAAAATAGCCAAACTACTCAATTAACATGACTGTGACACTGTGCTCCGTTTGTCGCTGGAAAAGGATAATGTACAGTACAGGGTAATGACGCTGCATTCTTTCCCGATTTCACAGCGGTGGTGCAGGCTGCATGCAAATAATGTATGCCCATAAAAAAGAAACTACAACTGGTAAGAATCCCATATGCCATGCTCTACCCTGCTAGATTACGCATCGATCACCATTGGATGCAGAAAATATTGCCTGCCTCTAAGGCTGCATTGTACTATGCTAAGACACTCACCTCGAAGCATCGTGAGCAGTCTGAGTCAGATATGGATGTACTTGGCAACTAACTCACCATATTTCTAATACTGCTGACAATGTCCAACACATGAACTCACTTGTTTCCACGGAGTGGGACACACTGTCCCGCTTTCATGTTTGGGGGGATCCCCCCATGTGATGTAGGGATTGCAGAGCATGCTTCAATTTCAATGGCTTCAGATTTTTCAAGAGCTCTGTGGCTCATTGGGCCAGCTGATTTGGCTTTACATGTTGCCTGTGTGGACTGCACAGGGATGATGGTTCCGTTTGGCACAGCAGGCCCTATGCCTAATGTATGACACAGTACTGCATAACTGATGCAGTATCGCTACTCCTAACCTCCTCCGTCTACCTGGATTGGTTTTGAGCCTCTAGCTGCCCCTTACATGCTTTCCTATTGTTATGTAGTGTTGACTGAAATGTGCTGCATAGTTTTTGTTTATGCATATCTGATGCTGTCTTTTAGATTATGGAGATGTCTTTGACATGACTGGGATGCTGAGGTGGATGGGGTGAGGGAGTTTGTTTCTTTTTTTATTACCACAAATGTGCTGCCTTTTGCCATTTTTGTGGGACATGCCAAGTGTTGCCTGAGAGGATGGTGGGCTCGGTAAGTAAGTGTATGAAGTTGCAATGTCTCCTATGATAGGTCGAATATCACTACTAACATGGTTTGTCCAGGGAACGTAACAACCACAGGAAAACAAGTCAGGTACTTGCGTACTTGGACAGGCATCACGTACAAATTGCCCTCCTACAAGAGACACATCTTACATAACACATGAAGGGCACCATTGGCGCTCGCTGGGCAGGTATTTGGGTAGCCTCATCCTACTCTTCATACTCCAGGGGGGTCCTATTGTTGGCTAAAAAGAGGATGCCTTTCAGACTTTGCATTTCCGAAACGGATGACCAAGGTTGCTTTGCGATAGTGCAGGGAAACCTTTGATCACCCTGGTAATCTCCTATGGACCAAACACAGATGATCCTCATCAGCTGTGGCACCACCTGCACATGTTACAGCCCTCAGTCATTATATGGGGAGGGGAACTCAACACATGCCTGGACCGAGTGCTTGATCTGTCTGCCACTGTGGATTGGCAGGGTAAATACTCCACCCAGGTTCTCTGGGGAGGAATGGAAGACAGTGGCACTGTCCAATCATGCACGGGTGAAACTGGTGGTGGAAATACCCACACATGTCCCTACGCAATTTACATGGAGGTTTCATGCCACAGCATTATTTGATCCAATGTTCCTGGAGGGATTGCATACAGCAGAACTTGAATATTTTGAGAAAAATGGGGGATGTGTGACAGGAGTGGACACCTTTTGGGAGGCATTTAAAGTTATTATCAGAGGGGTTTGCGTGGATGGCATTTGGGAGTAGTTAGGGTGCACATTTCTGACCTCGAGCTTGCTCCCTGCTACTCCTGCCACTTCCTTTGTGACCCCTAGCCTCAGAGGAGGTAAAGGTTTTGTCCCCTCCGAGGCCAGTGGTCACAAAGGAAGTGCCAGGAGTAGCAGGGAGCAAGCTAGAGGTCACAGTTGTGACACCTGACTACTCCCAAATGACGTCCATGGTAGTTTGTATAGGTACACAAGCGGGTGTCTTGAAGGTCTTATGCACACGATTACAGAAAATAGAAAAGAATATCCGGAACCTGCAACGTGATTATGAGTCCACACCCAGCCACCATACATTAGCCACCATAAGAGATCAGATCACAACATATACCAATGCGGTAGCACAGGAGATGCGCAATCTTTCTAAGCAGCATGTGGCGAGGTTGTAGGGTTAGCGGGCCGCCTGGGCCCTAGTTTAGCTACCAAGTTGGAGGAGCCCTGGGCACATATACTCTGATTACAAATACTTAAGCAGTAAAAAAAGTCCCAAACTGAATTAGAACAATAGAGTGAAATTTAATAAACCTAATGATAGCAAAATGATAAAATTCCAATAAGAGGATCCAGAGATATTAATATAGCTCACTGTGCACCTTCAAGGCTTTCCTCTCAGACCTTAACTTCACCCAGGTTTGCAATGAACCCACCCACAACAAGGGCTCCACCCTCGATTTAATCATAGCTAAGCATAACATGATACAGTTGTAAAGCATTTCATCGTGTGACTGGTCGGATCATTACATAATCTCTTTTCACATCCTAGAGAAGGTACTGTCTAGACAAGGTCAACCTCATAAGAACAAACAGTGGTCTAGGAATCTAAGAGACATTCATGCAAAGGACCTAACCTCTGTTAGCAATAGCTTATTCTCTCCAACCCCTAACATAAACAAATCTGGACGACCTCACTGAACACTATATACATACCATGACAAATATACTCAACACTGTTGCTCTGAAGCAACTCAAGAGGATGCGGGTCAAACAGTCCAAACCCTGGTTCAAAGGCGCCCTCAATGATGAGCGACACAAGCTAAGGCTCTCGGAGAGATTATGGAGAAACTCTCCTTCCCTAACAAACCTCAAACAGTTGAGGAGAGCAAGAAGTTCTTACAATAAACATATCCGCAGCACGAAAGCAGAACACTTTAGATCTCAACTAGACAACGCCAAAAACAGACCTAAAAAACTATTTGAAATCATAAAACAACAAGCTAACCAATCAAACGACCAACGATCTGCTCCGAATATATATTTCCCCAGTGAAGAGTGCTTCTCTGCACATTTTATCGAAAAGTCCAGAAAGATTGAACTAGAACTGCAACTTGCATCACAAAATAGGCTTCATCGGACCCAGCCCATTACATCGATATGCCAAACCTCAGAGAGTGCTCCGTCCTACAGAGACATGGACCTTACTCCAAAAAATAATGCATCATGGAATAATTTCAGACTTCCTGACGATGTAGAGCTCTGAAAAATCATAATGTCATTAAAAACCTCTAATATTTTCCATGATCCTTTGCCGGCCAAATTCTCCACAGATTTTAGATCTACCATTCTCCCAATCTGGTCCTTGATTATCCATGAATCGCTCCTACAGGGAAGGATGCCTGACTGCCTGGAGATAGTACGAGTCACACCCTTTCCCAAAAAATCTAATGTAGACCTATCTGATCCCAACAATTTCCATCCTATCTCCAATATCATGACTCTAGCTAAACTTCTTGAGAAAAGCATATACATACAAATGTGCAATCTCATCAAAAAGTTTCAGTTGCTTGACCAATACCAATCTGGTTTTAGAGCAGGGCATAGTACTGAAACGGCTCTAACCCACATTGTTGATGACGCCTTGAGACTCTTTTTCCTTTTAAAAATCTTTTTATTATATAAACAATAATGCAAACTTTGTCTCGCATACATCATGCAGAATTACATACTTAATTTGTTACAGTGAATGTGGTTCACAATTTGGGCCCGCCTTGAGTCAATTTGACCAAAATGATCCTTGCCTACTTATCCTTCTTGATCTATCCTCGGCGTTTGACACGGCCAAACATGAAAACCTGATTGATCTTCTGGAAAAAGGATGGGGATAGCGGGCTCGGTCTTAAATTGATTTGCCTCGTTCCAACAGAACAGAACGCAAAGAATCAAAGTGAACCATTCCCTCTCTAGCAGTACATCAGTTTCAATTGAAGTGCCTCAAGGTACCACACTCTCACCTACACTCTTCAACTTGTTCATGGAACCCCTCACAGAAATCCTGAAACGTTCAAACATACAATACCACATGTACGCTAATGATATGCAACTTTACATGAAAATGGCCTCTCTGGAAGACATCAAAACTCTGAACAGTGTTCTTCTGAAAACTCAACAATGGTTAACTCACAATCAACTTATGCTTAATAACCTCAAGACTGAAATCCTTCTGATTGCCCCGCCCACCCACACCACACCCATTCAAGACTGGCTCAAACAACTTACGGCCCTCAACTGCGATCCACATGTTGTTGATTCCACTAGATATCTAGACATCATGCTAGACAAATACCTGAATATGCAAGGCCACATCAGCGCAACAACTAGGAGAGCCAACTACCATCTCAACACTCTTAGGAAAATCAAGCCGTTCCTGCCTCCTGTGGACCTGCAACTTGCAGTCCAGTCCCTAGTGATCTCGCGTTGTGGAATATGGAATTGTGACTTTGGCTGGATTGCCCAAAACTAGACTGGCCCCCTTAGGGCCACTCTGAACTCTGCAGCCAGACTCATCACGGGCTCACGAAAACATAATCACATCACACCTGACCTAATTCAGCTCAACTGGCTATAGCTCGAAGATCAGATTAGGTTCAAGATTGCCTGCCTGAAGCACAAAGCTCTTCATTATAATACCCCCACTTACCTGGCAAAAAAGCTCAAACTTTCTGGTATTAATCAGATCCCAAGAAGCTCCAGCACCCTCCTGCTGAAACTTCACACATTCAAAAAGAATAGAACCTACAACTGACCCTTCCCGGGTCTGGCCCCAAGAATTTGGAACGTTCTTCTGCCCGAGGTCCGTTCTAACCCTTCAACCTCCTTATTCAAAAACAAGTCAAAGGTTTTCTCCTGAATAACCAGCTGCAACAATCGTCCTGAAGACAACATAACTAACTTATCATACCCTACAGACAACAAGACTATCTCATTCGTTGAGGCATTTTCGGGATGCAGCTTATGTTCTCGCTACATGTTCCACATGTTTGGGTTTGCCCTTACTGTATCTGGGTTAGTTTACTACAAATGTTTATGATGTTTGCTTGTTTAGTGATCAATTGGATCCTTTTTCTGCTGTACAGCCCTCTGATACCCCTACGGGTCATGTCCGCGCTATATAAAACCTTTAAAATAAATAAATAATTAAAATAAGTAGAAACAGCTCCAAAAAGTGCTAAGTGCCAATGACAGTGTATGGTCATGATAGACCAGTACCCAGATGCGATTTCAGGCTGACTGTGATGGGGCCCAGTTTGCATACAGCAACTGGGTTCATCCCAGTCAAAGATTTTACCTTCTGACTTTGGGCCTGATTTAGAGTTCGGCGGATGTATTACTCTATTACAAACATGAAGTATGTCCCATCTACCATATTACAAGTGCATTATATCCAATGGCACTTGTAATACAGAGGACGGGAAATCCTTCAGAGTTGTAATGGAGTAACCCGTCTGCCGAACTCTAAATCAGGCCATTAGACTTAAGTCCCAACTTTTTAGGGTTTCTGGAGCAGCTTCTCTGGGTCAATTTTAAGGCTTTGAGAAACTCAGAGGCAGCACCTAGGCGCCTAGACTCACTCCAACAGGGACCACTAGCAAGGTCCTGTCTAGGTCTGGTTGCTACTGGTCAGCTGGGCACTAAAGGGAAAAGGCCTCTTGCAACTTGTTGTATCCCTGCAATCACACAGGAAGTCAGCTAATTTGCCCTCGGAGTTCGCTTCTTTGTCCTGGGTACAAGGAGAAACAGGTCCAGTCCTTCAAGGTTCCTCTCTTGGTCGCAGACAGCAGGTCAAGTCCCCTTGATCTGGTACTGTAGCTTTAAACGTTATTAAAAAAAAATGTGTTTTAGTCCACCAAAATCTTTTTTAGAACTACTACTATGTCTTAACATTTCTTTAAAATATGGCTACAATGTAAGGGGAACAGCAAGGTGTGGTATACAAGATGGCTGCAACATGCTAGGCTCCATAGGCATGGGATCACATTCTGTGTACATCCCATTTTTGTTGTTGTTATCATATTTCTAAAGCGCCTGGTTACTCCAAAACTGGAGGGTCCCCGTGCTAGGAGGTCATACTACTATGGTTACACAGATTGGATTTATTTAAAACAGCCAAGTTTTGAGTTTTTTACGGAAAATCCATTTAGAGCTTTCCTGTCTTAGATCCAAGGAGAGAGAGTTCCACAATTTGGGGGCCAGCAGGCTGGGGGAACAGCCTCCTAACCAGGCTCTTTTTACTCTAGGAACTGCCGCTAATCTGGCCTCAGAGGATCTGAGGCATCGATTTGGGCGACAGCGCTTCATCAGGGTGTGAAAGTAGTGTGGTCCTTTGCCATTTTTTCCTTTCTGTGCCCCCCTTGCTGCCCCTGATTGTGCTCGTTTTTTCCTTTCTGTGCCCCCCTTGCTGCCCCTGATTGTGCTCGTTTTTCCTTTCTGTGCCCCCTTGCTGCCCCTGATTGTGCCTCGTTTTTCCTTTCTGTGCCCCCTTGCTGCCCCTGATTGTGCTCGTTTTTCCTTTCTGTGCCCCCTTGCTGCCCCTGATTGTGCCTGCTTTTTCCTTTCTGTGCCCCACTTGCTGCCCCTGATTGTGCCTCGTTTTTCCTTTCTGTGCCCCCTTTGCTGCCCCTGATTGTGCTCGTTTTTCCTTTCTGTGCCCCTTGCTGCCCCTCATTGTGCTAGTTTTTTCCTTTCTGTGCCCCCTGCTGCCCCTGATTGTGCTCGTTTTTTTCTTCCTTTCTGTGCCCCCTTGCTGCCCCTGATTGTGCTCTTTTTTCTTTTCTGTGCCCCCTTGCTGCCCCCTGATTGTGCTCGTTTTTCCTTTCTGTGCCCCCTTGCTGCCCCTGATTGTGCTCTGTTTTTTCCTTTCTGTGCCCCCTTGCTGCCCCTGATTGTGCTCGTTTTTCCTTTCTGTGCCCCCTTGCTGACCCTCATTGTGCTAGTTTTTTCCTTTCTGTGCCCCCTTGCTGCCCCTGATTGTGCTCGTTTTTTTTCCTTTCTGTGCCCCCTTGCTGCCCCTGATTGTGCTCGTTTTTTCCTTTCTGTGCCCCCTTGCTGCCCCTGGATTGTGCTCGTTTTTCCTTTCTGTGCCCCCTTGCTGCCCCTGATTGTGCTCGTTTTTTCCTTTCTGTGCCCCCCTTGCTGCCCCTGATTGTGCTCGTTTTTCCTTTCTGTGCCCCCTTGCTGCCCCGCATTGTTCTAGTTTTTCCTTTCTGTGCCCCTTGCTGCCCCTGATTGTGCTCGTTTCTTTTCCTTTCTGTGCCCCCTTGATGCCCTGATTGTGCTCGTTTTCCCTTCTGTGCCTGTTTCCCGCCCCTGCGGCCCCGCCCCCTCACTGCCCATTCGCTGGCCCATTCCCTGCTCCTCCCTCCCACCTCCCCATTTATGGCGGCCGCTGCGTGGGTGAAGAGAGCGACCCCTGACCTTGACTGGTAGGTCGCTCCCCACCACACAGCTCCGTCTGTGTGCCCTGCTGCTGCCCCTGATTGTGCCTCGTTTTTCCTTTCTGTGCCCCCTTGCTGCCCCTGATTGTGCTCGTTTTTTCCTTTCTGTGCCCCCCTTGCTGCCCCTGATTGTGCTCGTTTTTTCCTTTCTGTGCCCCCTTGCTGCCCCTGATTGTGCTCGCTTTTTCCTTTCTGTGCCCCCCTTGCTGCCCCTGATTGTGCTCGTTTTTCCTTTCTGTGCCCCCTTGCTGCCCCTGATTGTGCTCGTTTTTCCTTTCTGTGCCCCCCTTGCTGCCCCTGATTGTGCTCGGTTTTTCCTTTCTGTGCCCCCTTGCTGCCCCTCATTGTGCTAGTTTTTTCCTTTCTGTGCCCCCTTGCTGCCCCTGATTGTGCTCGTTTTTTCCTTTCTGTGCCCCCTTGCTGCCCCTGATTGTGCTCGTTTTCCTTTCTGTGCCCCCTTTCTGCCCCTGATTGTGCTCGTTTTTCCTTTCTGTGCCCCCCTTGCTGCCCCTGATTGTGCTCGTTTTTCCTTTCTGTGCCCCCTTGCTGCCCCTCATTGTGCTAGTTTTTTCCTTTCTGTGCCCCCTTGCTGCCCCTGATTGTGCTCGTTTTTTTTCCTTTCTGTGCCCCCTTGCTGCCCCTGATTGTGCTCGTTTTTCCTTTCTGTGCCCCCCTTGCTGCCCCTGATTGTGCTCGTTTTTTTCCTTTCTGTGCCCCCTTGCTGCCCCTGATTGTGCTCTGTTTTTTCCTTTCTGTGCCCCCTTGCTGCCCCTGATTGTGCTCTGTTTTTCCTTTCTGTGCCCCCTTGCTGCCCCTCATTGTGCTAGTTTTTCCTTTCTGTGCCCCCTTGCTGCCCCTGATTGTGCTCGTTTTTTTTTCCTTTCTGTGCCCCCTTGCTGCCCCTGATTGTGCTCGTTTTTTCCTTTCTGTGCCCCCCTTGCTGCCCCTGATTGTGCTCGTTTTTCCCTTTCTGTGCCCCCCTTGCTGCCCCTGGATTGTGCTCGTTTTTCCTTTCTGTGCCCCCTTGCTGCCCCTGATTGTGCTCGTTTTTTCCTTTCTGTGCCCCCTTGCTGCCCCTGATTGTGCTCGTTTTTTCCTTTCTGTGCCCCCCTTGCTGCCCCTGGATTGTGCTCGTTTTTCCTTTCTGTGCCCCCTTGCTGCCCCTGATTGTGCTCGTTTTTTCTTTCTGTGCCCCCCTTGCTGCACCTGATTGTGCTCGTTTTTTCCTTTCTGTGCCCCCTTGCTGCCCCTGATTGTGCTCGTTTTTCCTTTCTGTGCCCCTGCTGCCCCTGATTGTGCTCGTTTTTTCCTTTCTGTGCCCCCCTTGCTGCCCCTGATTGTGCTCGTTTTTCCTTTCTGTGCCCCCTTGCTGACCCTGATTGTGCTAGTTTTTTCCTTTCTGTGCCCCTTGCTGCCCCTGATTGTGCTTCGTTTTTTTTCCTTTCTGTGCCCCCTTGCTGCCCCTGATTGTGCTCGCTTTTTCCTTTCTGTGCCCCCTTGCTGCCCCTGATTGTGCTCGTTTTTCCTTTCTGTGCCCCCTTGCTGCCCCTGATTGTGCTCGTTTTTCCTTTCTGTGCCCCCCTTGCTGCCCCTGATTGTGCTCGTTTTTCCTTTCTGTGCCCCCTTGCTGCCCCTCATTGTGCTAGTTTTTTCCTTTCTGTGCCCCCTTGCTGCCCCTGATTGTGCTCGTTTTTTTCCTTTCTGTGCCCCCTTGATGCCCTGATTGTGCTTGTTTTCCCTTCTGTGCCTGTTTCCCGCCGCTGCTCCCCTGCGGCCCCGCCCCTCACTGCCCATTCGCTGCCCCATTCCCTGCTCCTCCCTCCCACCTCCCCATTGATGGCGGCCACTGTGCGGCCGCGCAGCGGACATGCGCAGCGGGCGCGCCGCTGGCGCGCCGAAGGCGCGCCTAAGGCAAGCCCATCTGCGCCCGTCCGCGCCGTGATCGCGCCCAGCGCCAGACCCCCTGGTCCGGGCATCCCCGCGCCCGCCACATCAACAGACGCCGATACGACGCCAGCACCCTCCACACACTCAACCCCGGAAAAGATCACGCCTGCTACCAGGCCACCCCGAGCGCACCCAAGGGCCCTTCACCTGCCGGAACTGCAGCTTCGCCAGCACCCGCCCCGCCAAACCACCGCCCAGGAAAGAACCCAACTACATCAGATGCTTCCTCCTCAACACCCGCTCCGCCCGCAAACACGCCATCGAACTCTGGGACCTTCTCGACTCAACCTCCCCAGATGTCGCATTCCTGACGGAGACCTGGCTGAATCCCGCTTCAGCCCCCGACATCGCCATTGCCATCCCGGACGGATACAAGATCACCCGCAGGGACCGCACCAACGGAGTCGGAGGAGGCATCGCCATCGTCCACAGGAACACCCTCAGAGTCTCAACCAACACCGATGACACCCTCAGCACCGCCGAACACATGCACTTCCAGATCCACACCGATCCCAACACCACCCTCAGAGGAACCCTCATCTACAGACCCCCGGACCCCGACCACAGTTCAGCGATTCCATCGCTGACTTTGTCAGCACACACGCCATCGCCTCCACGGACTACATCCTCCTCGGGGACCTGAACTTCCACCTCGAGAACAACAAGGACACCAACTCCACCACCCTGATCGACAACCTCGCCACCCTCGGACTCAGACAGCTCGTGACTACACCCACCCACGCCGCCGGCCACACGCTCGACTCCATCTTTTCCACAAGCCCACACGTCTCCTTCAACCACACCTCCGAACCCCACTGGACTGACCACCACTGCATCCACTTCACCTACAGGAAGCCCACCACGCACCATCGCACCGAACAAATGCCTCGCCGCTGCTGGAGCAGAGTCACGGAAGACCAGCTAACCACAACCCTCGCCCTGAGCCCACCCGCCGAACTGTCCGACCCCGACACCGCCGCCCGCAACCTCAGACAGTGGATCGACTGACTGCGCCAACACCCTCGCCCCGCTCAAGAATCCGCCCAACAGCCACACCAGCAAGAAAGCCACCTGGTTCACCGAAGACCTCCAGGCCTCCAAACGAACATGCCGAAAACTGGAGAAGATCTGGCTCCACGAACGGACAGCGGACAGCTACGCCGCCCACAAGAGCGCCACCCGCAGTCACCATCACCTCATCAGATCCGCCAAAAGGGCCTCTACTCAAAGACCGCCTAGACAACAACGCACACAACAGCAAAGAGCTCTTCAACATCGTGAAGGAACTCTCCAAACCCAGCTCCAACACCAACGACATCCAGCCGTCGCGAGACCTGTGCGACTCACTGGCCACCTTCTTCCACCGCAAAATCGCCGACATCCACGACAGCTTCAACACCACGACCGCCCGGCAACCACCGAGACCACTGCCCCCACAACCACCAACCGCCTGCTCTCCTGGACCAACATCAACGACGAGGACACCAGCGAGATCATGAACACCATCCACTCCGGTTCACCGCTAGACCCGTGCCCTCACCACATCTTCAACAAAGCCAGTACAGCCATCGCGCCCCATCCCCGAAAATAATCAACATCTCCTTCGAGACAGCAACCTTCCCGGAAAGCTGGAAGCACGCCGAGATCACCGCCTTACTCAAGAAACCCAAGGCAGACCCCAAGGACCTCAAGAACTTCCGACCCATCTCTCTGCTCCCGTTCCCCGCGAAGGTCACCGAGAAAATCGTCAACAAACAACTGACCCGCTACCTCGAGGAGAACAACATCCTGGACCCTTCCCAGTCCGGCTTCCGCAGCAACCACAGCACCGAAACCGCCCTCATCGCCGCCACCGATGACATCAGGACCCTGCTAGACAACGGAGAAACAGCAGCCCTCATCCTCCTGGACCTATCAGCCGCCTTCGACACGGTCTGCCACCACACACTACGAACACGCCTTCACGACGCCGGGATCCAAGATAAGGCCCTGGACTGGACCACATCCTTCCTTTCCGGCAGAACACAAAGCGTCCGCCTCGCCCCCTTCCGATCCAAGGCCACCAAGATCATCTGCGGCGCACTCCCAAGGCTCCTCCCTCAGCCCAACGCTGTTCAACATCTACATGGCACCCTCGCCCACGTCGCCCGACAGCACAACCTCAACATCATCTCCTACGCCGACGACACCCAGCTGATTTTCTCCCTCACCAAAGACCCTCACACCGCCAAAGCCCACCTCCACGAAGGAATGAAGGCCGTCGCCGAATGGATGAGGGACCAGCCGCCTGAAGCTGAACTCGGACAAGACGGAGGTCCTCATCCTTGGTTCCAACCCTTCAGCCTGGGACGACTCCTGGTGGCCAACATCACTGGGAACAGCCCCGCCACCCACCGACCACGTACGCAACCTAGGGGTCATCCTCGACCCCACCCTCTCCATGACTAAGCAGGTCAACGCCGTTTCCTCATCCTGCTTCAACATCCTCCGAATGCTCCGCAGGATCTTCAAGTGGATCCCCACCGAAACAAGAAAAACAGTCACCCAGGCCCTCGTCACCAGCAGGCTGGACTACGGAAACGCCCTCTACGCAGGAACGACGGCTAAGCTCCTGAGACGGCTGCAACGCATCCAGAACGCCTCTGCACGTCTTATCCTCGACATCCCCCGACGCAGCCACATCACACCCCACCTGAGAGACCTGCACTGGCTCCCTGTCAACAAGAGGATAACCTTCAAGCTCCTCACCCACGCACACAAAGCACTCCACAACTCCGGACCAGCCTACCTCAACAGATGACTCAGCTTCACACCCCCACCCGCCAGCTCCGCTCGACCAGCCTCGCCCTCGCCACAGTCCCCCGCATCCGGAAAACGACCGCCGGCGGCAGATCCTTCTCCCACCTCGCCGCCAAGACCTGGAACACCCTCCCCACCAACCTCCGACAGACCCAAGACCTACTGGCCTTCAGAAGACTCCTCAAGACCTGGCTCTTCGATCAGTAGCAGCACCACCCCCCTCTTCCCCCAGCGCCTTGAGACCCTCGCGGGTATGTAGTGCGCTTTATAAGTGACATGATTGATTTAAAATTCTTCAGTGGCAAAAACATAGGGCTTTGAATACTACTCTGTTTTTTACTGGGAGCCAGTGCAGATTTTTGAGTGCTGATACTATAGAAGAGCGCCTGGGAATATTTAGGAGCAGCCGAGCTGCGGCATTTTGCACTCTTTGCAGCATTTTTTGTCTGCCTTGAGTGACACCCAGATAGAGAGCATTGCAGTAGTCTATTCTGGAGGTCAAGAAAGCTTGAATTACAGTTTTCCTGGCCGCTGCTGGGATGAGGGCAAGATCTTACTTAGCATTTTCAAAATCCTAATGCATTCCCCTAATAACTTGGATATCTGGTTGTCAAACTGCAAATTATTGTCAAACCATATTCCCAGGTTCTTTATATTTGGTTTGGGGGTTGGAACTGTGCCTAGGATCTCCGGCCACCATGATGTAGACTAGATAGAAAGCTGCTTTCCTACGATTAATACCTCAGTTTTCTCAGCGTTTCATCTGAGACAGCTCTGGTCCATCCAGTCCACCAGGCTCACCAGACAGGAGCGAAAATCAGCCACGGGGTCTCGCTATCCTGAGACAGGGTGATGATAAGTTGGCTGTCATTGGCGTATGACACTATTTTTACGCCGTGGCTCTTAACTACATCAGCTAGGGGTCTCGTATGCAAATTGAAAAGGGGTGGGCTCAACGTGAAGCCCTGTGGGACCCCCTGCTGGAGCGTGACCAACTCTGAGGAGCATGTCTGTTGACCCACCTGATAGGTGCAGTTCTGAAGGAAGCTGGCCAGCCATTTTGAAGCAAGGCCTGTGACTCCATATGACCACATCAGTTTAACTAGAAGGTCGTGCCACACGGTGTCGAAGGCTGCGCTCAGGTCAAACATAATCAGTGCTGCTGTTTTGCTTTCGTCTGCTATGAGTCTCAGACGCGAGTGCAGATTCTGTGCTAACTTGGGGACGGAAACCCGATTGGGTTTCATGTAGCAGATTTTCAGTCTTGATATAGTTCATCAGTTGTTGATTTACATGCTTCTCCACCAACTTCAAGAAGAAATGAAGCAGAGAGATTGGTCTGAAATTTTCAGGCTTGTCTGCATCTTGATTCAGATATTTAAGCAAAGGCATCACTGTTGCGTGCTTACATTTCTGCGGGAGTTGGCCTAAGTTAAACGACTGGTTAATCCGTTCACATAAGCTGTGTAAGATGGCTTCTAAGCCTCATTTTAGGATCATAGGAGGAGCTGAATCGTGTAGGGATCCCGATTCTATTTACAGGGCTAGCGTGTGCAGTCCTGATATTGTCATAGTGTTTATCCTGGATAAACCATTTATTTATTTATTTAGTGTTTTATAGAGCATGAACGTGACCCGTTAGGGTATCAGAGCGCTTTACAGGGATAACATGTTGTATACAAGTATGAAATGGTCAAAGAAAAAAAAAACATAAGTAGGAGTAGAAGGAGGTGAAACATTTTGGGAATAACAGGGTGTATACAATGTTCAGATCATAATGCAGAGAAATCCAGCAAATACATTTGTGGGAGTACAAGGTCAGTACAAGATGGATAGCAGCCAGTCAGTCCAAACTCTAGCGGCAACAAAAATAATCAAAGCCACTGAGCGGTGTGTGCAATGCATGATTTATGGGAGAAACTTGCCCATTAGGAAGGTTTTGGCTTTTTAAATATTGACAGAGAAGGAATTTTTCTGATGAAAGACGGCAACAAGTTCCAGATTCTTGGTGCGGCCCCAGAGAAAGCACGGTTGTAAGTTTTTTCCTTTCGGAAGCGGGGTGGCTGGAGCACAAAGTCTCTGGCGGACCCGGAGTTTCTGGCTCCTCCAGAAACCATGATTTTCTGGGCGAGATATGCTGGGGATTTCGTGTGTAGTGCTCTGTGGGTGATACATGCCAGTTTGAGTTGGATTCTGGCTTCAAGAGGAAGCCAGTTCAGCGCCTTCAGATGCAGTCAGATGTGGTCGAATATTTTTGAGACTGTTAAGAGCCTGGCGGCGGCGTTGAGGCAAGCTTTTAGGGGGGTCGTGGAGATCTTGGGCAGGCCTGAAAGGGTTGAGCATCCGTATTCGATTCTGGAGATAACTAATGCCTGGACTGCCATTTTTAGGTCCGAGGCATCAAGGAAAGGTTTGAGTTTCCTCAGGTAGCTCAGGTGAAACCTGGCAGTTTTAGCCATTGAGTTGATGTGGTCTCGCATATTCAGGTTGCTGTCCAGGGTTATGCTGAGAGATTTGGCAGATTCCACTATGGTCGGTGTGCAGTTCAGTGCTGTGATTGACTTGGTCCATTCCCGGATGTCAGTGTTTCTTTTAGGGGGGGAGATTAGAAGGAACTCCATTTTTTGTGCATTTAGTTTGAGCTGGTTGCAGGCGAGCCACTGAACAGTCAGTTTTAGGGCCTCATTCAAAGAGTAGATCTCCTCTAGAGATGAGATTTTGATGTAGATCTGGGTATCATCGGCATACATGTGGAAGGAGATGTTGGCGGTACGTAGTAATTCAGCTAACGGTTCAAGGTAGAGATTGAAGAGGGTTGGGGAAAGAGTTGATCCTTGGGACTCCGATCGTTATCGGGGAAGGAACAGATAGATTACTGTTGACTAAGAATCTCTGGGTGCGAATCCGGAGGAAGGATCTAAACCATTCGAAAACGGTTCCACTTACTCTCATCCTGAATTTGAGGCGTTCAAGTAGTTTCTCGTGGTACACTGTGTTGAATGCCGAGGATAAATCCAGTAGAATTAGGAGACATGTTTTGCCTTGGTCAAGGGCTTGGAGAGCATCATCCACAATATGGAGAATAGTAGATTCCGTGCTGTGCCCAGGCCTGAACCCGGATTGGAATTCGTCTAGCAGATTAAAGTTGGTGATATGATGGCTCAGTTGAAGTTGCACACATTTCTCCAGAGCTAGCTTACGCTAGAAGTGGGATATTAGATATTGGTCTCAAATTGTCTGGAGTAGCAGGATGCAAGGTGGATTTTTTTAGGATGGGGACGACTTGACCGGCTTTTAGAGAGTCAGGTACGGACCCTTGTAGTAGGGAAGAGTTAATTATTGTAGTCCAAATGGGAATGATAAATTGGGAGGTCGCGGCCACGCAGCTGGAGGGGAGTGGGTCATTAAAGTGGTTATTCGGATTTAAGGAGGATAGAATTTTCGAGATGGAATGGTCGTCATATAACTTGAAGTTGGACCAGTGCGCTTGCTTCTTGGGTGTTGCCTGGGTGAAAGAGAGGAGAGATGGGACCCGGCAGGAAGAGGTCGGATGTTGGTGGCGGAATTAAGTTCTTTTCCTAGGGAGGTCATTTTGGCTGTAAAGAAGGAGGAGAACTCCTCACAGGTTATTAGGAATTTTGAGGTTTCTTTGGAAGTTTTAGCCAGTTTGTTAGATTGGTGTTTGACCATTTCAAAGAGCTTACGAGGTCTGTTCTTAGCGTTTTCCAGTTCCGATCTAAAGAACTCTTTTTTTGATTTGAGGATGTTCCTGTTGTAAGCATTTCTGATCTGTTGGAGAAGTTTTAGTTGGGAGGCTGAGGGGTGCTGTCTCCAAGTTCTTTCTGTTAGCCGGAGGGTTCTCCTTTCATTGTTGAGGGATCCGTTGAACCAGGGGTTTTTGTCTTTAACTCTGGATCTTTTTAGCTTTAGCGGGGCAAGATCATCAATTATGTCAGACATAGTCGAGTTGTAGTGTTCTGTAAGGTCGTTGACCTTTGAGAGATTTGGGTGGGGGAGGAGGTCATTCTCGCAACGTGCAGCTAGCTTCTCGAGATCTAGACTCTTTGTGTCCCTGAGCCAGGGTTTCAGTTTCATAGGTTGCGCTGGCCTTGTCTTGTGGGTGCCAGGCAATAGGAAGGTAATAGCGTGGTGGTCAGACCAGTCGCATGGATCAATTGAGTTAAGCCTGACCGCCGTTGCCTTAACAATGATCCAATCCAGTGTGGCGCCTTTTGTGTGAGTTGGTAATGTGCAGGCTAGAGTAAGAGATTGGTCAGCAAGGAAGTCTTTGAGGGCGTTAACCTGAGGGTCATTGAGGTCATTCCAGTGCAGATTAAAGTCTCTGAGGAAAATGTCATTGGAGTGTGGGGGGAAACCTTAGCTGTAATGATTTCCATGAGGTGGTCGATGAAGGTGTCGTTCTTGCCTGGGGGGTGGTAGAAGATGTGCAGTTTGCACAACTGGGTAGCGTTGTTACAGATTGAGAGTGCAAGATATTCGCAGGAGTCGGTGGGGTCAGCGTGAAGTTCAGTGACGAGGAGGTCTGAGCGGTAAATGCAAGCAATGCCTCCCCATTTTTTTCATTGCCTGTCAAGCCTTACAATGCTATAATTTGAAGGGACCAATAAATCTAGGTAAGGTGATGATGATTCATTGAGCCATGATTCGGTAAGGATTGCTATGTCAGATTTTTGGCTCAAGATGAGAGCGGCGATGTCGGAGGCATGCTTTGCTGCTGATCGGCAGTTAATTAGGAGGCCGGAGAGAGGAGGGTCGGTGCATGTCTTGTGAGTTAGTGAGGATAAGGGTACTTGTGCTAAGTTGTTGCTGTTTACTCCTCTGTTACGGAGAGTTGATGGTCTATTAGAGTTGATTGCAACCATGTGAATTATGCATTCATCTTTCTTGTCTGGAGGACTGGGGGCGTCAGGAGAGGACTTACAGGATAAGAGGAGGGCTTGAATTTTGTCCTCCGAGAGGTAGTTGGGATGCTTGCGAAGGTGTCTAAAGGCTAGCAGCAAGGGTTGAAGGAAGGGCTTGGTGAGTGGGGGATGAACTGAGTTCTCGGAGAGCTTGATATTCGACATAGATTGTTCCGTGAGGTTAAGGATGCTTTTCAGTTCAAGAACAGAGTTATGGATGCTCTGAGCTATGTTGGTTGCTCTGAGGTTCAGAGTTTCAAGGTCCATAAGTGAAGGTTGAACTTGTGGGAAGGCGACCAGTGGGTCAGGACTTGTTCTGCTGGCATGGTTGGGTAGCCTGGTAGTGGAGCTCGACCACCCTGCGTCTAAGTTTCTGAGAGGAGGGGTGTGCGAAGGGCTAGGCATGCTCAGCAGGGTGGACATAGGGCTATTGGGGCGGGTGTCCGCTGCGCTGTGAGTGACTAGTGTGTTAGTCACTATGAGTGATGGAGAGGAGCGAGGGTTGGAAGAGGGCGGCGATGGCATTGTCTTATTGAGAGATGATGGAGGTTGGGGGGGAGTGGAGGGAGGTTCACTAGTAGATATAGGAGAGATGCTGCCCAGAGTGTCGTCTTGCGTGGGGAACACCATGGGTAGAGTCGGGTCAGTCTGAACCTTAGGAGAGGGGGTGCAAGTGGAAGTGGCTTTAGCTTTGGTGGACATTAATGGGAAGCCCTTAGCCTTGTCCTTAGAGCTGTATTGACCGGAGCTTTGAGAAGAGTCAGATGGCGACAGCAGGCGCTGGGGGAGCATAGAGGGATAGGAACCATGCACATGTTTTTTAAGGAAGGTAAAAAAGTCAGCAAATTTGTTGTGTTTGGCGCTTGGATCAGAACGGTGCCGTTTTTGTATAGGGTAATGGTAAGGTCAGCTCTTAGATTATGGGAGGGCACGATCGTGAGTTTGGCGCCGTACGGAATGTTCCTGGATTCATGTACGGTAAGTAGGTTAGATATGGCTGCGTGCCATAGTGCTGTTTTTCTTGAGTAGAAAATACGGTCATTGATAATTGTGCCCTTGTCGGCGTTAAAGTACAGGTCAGAGATCAGAGTCTCAGGGTGTCTTCTCAGGAGGGTATGTTTGAAGGTTTTAGCAGCGGTCCTGGAAAGAATATGAATGTATACGATGGTGTAGGAGTTGCCCCCTGTTGCATTCAGGCAAGAGCCTGCCATGCTGGTGAGAGAAGGGGATCAGTGAGGCCAGGAGGGTGAACTTTGATAGGCTGCAGGAGTGGTTCAAGCGTTAATTTGGGGAGATTCCTACTTTGAGGCACAGTAAGGGATGGCTGCTGAGTTGCTGGGCGTTTATGGGATTTGATGGTTCTGTGTAACCAAAGAGGGGGGACTATGGGATTTTTTACAGGTCCAGCATACGTGCCCAAAAGTAATCCAACAAGATAAGTATGCAGTTCCTACCGAGAAGAAGGGACAATAGGTTGGCTATATGTAAACCAATGTTCACTGAACAAAGGGAGGAAAAAGGGGGAATTCCTCATTTCGGAATAAGTGCCCTTACAGACCCAGCAAAGAGGCAAATCATGCCTGAATAAGGTATTCATTAACTCCATATGGTGGGGTCGGAGTAGCCGCAACGTCTGATTGCCCATGATACAACCATGTCATTCCCAACACAGTTGTCCCTCGTGTAGCCGTTGTCTCATGTTACAACAAGCAAACACATACCAAGAGAGATGTGGTCATCGAATGAAAAGTGCATGCCCCCAAAGTCAGTACTTACGTGCGCTCACCGCGAGGCCGTCGGTGAACCTACCCCAAACACTACAGGGACCGGGAAGTAACTGCCAAAACCCTCGAGGTGCAGTTTTGCTTCCAGCTGCCGGACGTGGAGGGGCGTGGTGACACAGAGGCACAGGGCTGATGCACTAGAGCACAAACTCATTGGGTCATGCTCCGCATGGCGGCCATATTGGTTGAGGGGCGTGCCAAGTAACGTGCTCGAGCGTCACGTCAATATGCCCTAGACCGCTGTGGACAATGTCTTGGAAAACGGGCGGCCAAATCAGTAGGTGCGGTCGCAAGATACAATGATCCTAAAACGGGATGCGGGTAACGTGCTGTATAAGATTGCAATACACCACGGGGGTTGTTCAGTGTCTGATTGCAAGGGGACACTCATAGCCAATCATCTGGTATTAGGTCGGTGGCCCGTGTTCCAAAGTCCTTTCTCATGTAATGTCCAGAACGTGAAGGGGTGTCAAAGATAGGCAACGGTATGGACACTCCCCTCTAAAAAGGTTCAAAGGTTATGGTGTAGTGGGAGACAATGGTGAATAATTCGGCTATTTCCGGGAGTGCAATGGTTAAAGAGAGACCCCATTCTTGTTTACAGAGTGTCATGCAGTGTATTGATCAATCTGAGTACACATAGGGCAAGACAGATGTTAGTACTCTATTGTCGTAAGTGCAACCTAGTATGTTTCTAAAGGACTGTTCATCTATTTAATGTACTCCAAGGAATGTCCTCATTGAGCCCCTCTTTATCTGTGGCCAGATGATGCACCCACCTCTGTTCAATCCTGAACAGTGTTGTTTTGTTCATTTTGGGGTGTGTTTCTAGAATGACCCAGCATAGAGTGTCTGGTAGATGATGATATTGTTCAAAATGTATACACATTCTGGTATTGGTTCTGTGGCACCTAATGTTCCTCCGGTGCTCAGTGATGCGTGTCTTGACAGTTCTGGTGGTCATGCCAATGTAGCGGAGGCCGCAAGGGCAGGTGATCATATATACGCAGTTGGCAGTATTGCAATTGGTGTGCTTTCTCAGCTGCCATTTGAAAGTGTCAGAAAACGCTATCTCCTTGGTTGGTTCTGTAAGGGGGCAGACTACGCAAGAACCACACGGGTAGTGTCCTGTTACCGGAGGTAGGTCCCAAAAGGGTCTTTGTGGGTTGATGTTCAGAGCCTTAGGTCTGGTATGTATCAGTAAATCTTTGAGGTTATTGGTTCGTTTGAAAGCGAACCTGGGAGTAGGCAATTTAAGTGTCCCTGTGTTCAGGATGTCCAATGTTTCCTGATAATCTTCCTTATCCTGTTGGAATCTGGGGTGTATGTGGTGACACAAGTGAGAGTGTCCCCTGGTTCTTTATGTTGTATCTCTAGTAAGGCATCACGGTTGTTGTTTCTGGCCCATTTCATGAAGAGTGCAACATTCCATTTGGGGTATCCCCTTTTGCAGAAATTGTTAGCGAGGATGGCTTCCTCTGATTTGAAGTCATCCAAGGAACTACAGTTCCTACTGAATCTGAGAAATTGTCCGAAGGGTACATTTTCTTTAAGGGCCCTTAGGTGGTGGCTACTGAACAGTAGAAGACTGTTGCTGTCAGTTGGTTTCCTGTACAATGTAGTACTGAGTTGCCCATTACAGAGTCTGATGTTGAGGTCGAGGAAGGGGATTTCACTCTCTGAGATAGTACTAGTGAGGTACAGGTAAGGGTTAAGAGTATTGACCCATTGGCAAAATTCATCACATGTAGATCTATCACCCTTCCAAAAAATTAAAATATCATCAATGAATCTCTTCCACAATATCAAGTTGTTGTTGAAAGGGTTTGAGGCGTTGAAGATCACTCTCTCTTCAAACGCCGCCATGTAAAGGCATGCCACACTGGGCGCAAAGGTGCTACCTATGGAAGTGCCATGGGTCTGATGGTAACATTGCTTGTTGTATTCGAAGAAATTCTCCGTAAGGGCCAATGTGGCACACTCCAGAATAAAGGTCACCGGTGTGGGTGAGTACCAGTCAATGTTACCCAGGGCATCTTCTATTACGTCCAGGATGGCCCATTGAGGGATGGTCGTATACAGGACCTCAACATCCAGGGTAACCAGTAGATTTATTTCCTCTGGATGTTGGACCTCCTCAATGAATAGAAGGACATCAGTGGTGTCTAGAAGAAAGGACAGTGTCTTTCTAACAAGTGGTTGTAAAAAATGATCGCAGAACCTTGAGAGGGGTTCGAGAAGTGACCCAATCCCTGAGACGATAGGTCTACCCGGGACAGGGGTGGTGCCCTTGTGAATCTTGGGTAAGATGTAAAAGTAAGGCACCTTGGGGTCCTTGGTAATGAGGAAATCTGCTTCCTTCTTACTGATCCACCCCTCTGTCTCCACAGTGAAAACCATTGTCAAGATGATTGTTGAGAGGCGAGTGGTGGGGTTGACATCAATGGGAGTGTAGTACTTCCGGTTGTCAAGTTGTCTGCGACATTCAGTGTCATAGTCAGTGGTGGACATGATCACTATAGCCCCACCCTTGTGAGCTTGTTTGATGGTAATGCTTTGATCATCAGCAAGGGACTTAATGGCCATCAGTTCAATTGTGGACAGATTGTTGAAGGAGTCAGGTGTAGTACCTTCAGCTACATGCTTCAGTACTGCTTGTTCAAAAGTTAGTACTTCATGAGGTACCATACTGTTGTTGGGTGTGAAGGTGGATTGGTTATGCAGTCCAGAGTCATTGTCAGGAGGTGCAGGTTTATCATGAAAGAACGCTTTGAGGCGTACCTTGCGGAAAAAACTCTGGATCTCGCAATTGTCGTGAAATCTGTCAATTTTGGGGGTGGGGACGTACCCAAAGCCTTTTTGTAGGACCCGTTGTTCTGGATCAGTGAGTACCCTGGGTGAGAGATTAACCACTAATTTCTTTTCCTCGTCTGGCTCTGTGTCTCCACTGAATGTGTCGGTTGTTCGTGCCATTGTACTCTCTTTTGGTTGCCCCTTCTTCGCCCTCTTCCTCTGCCCCAGCCTCTGTCTAAAAAAGGGGGGTTGTTACCTGGTGGGAAGAATTGTGGGTGTCCTTGTGGGTACATTGGGCACTGCCAAAAGGGAGGTCCTTGGTAGGGTGGCATGGTAAAGTTTGGATAATGAGGATGTGTATTCTGTCCGGAGTTTCTGCTGCCCCAGCTGCCAGTGCTTGAGTCACTGCTAGTTGAGGAGCCTCTCCTGGTTGTGTTAGAACCTTCGTCTGATGAATTGCCACCCGTCGGGGTGAAGTCTGTAGTGCAAACAGTGCTAATGTATATGGCATGATCTTTGTAACTTACAGACATCAGCTCCTGTGAAATCAAATATATCCGACACGTGTAAGTCTTTTCTGTGTATATGTAATCTTTCATTTACTTGTTTGTACTTACTTGTTTTGTATTGAATGTATATATACATATTTTCCTGTCATTATTCAAACTATTAAT
Organism: Calotriton arnoldi; assembly: GCA_963921515.1. NCBI lineage: Eukaryota > Metazoa > Chordata > Amphibia > Caudata > Salamandridae > Calotriton > Calotriton arnoldi. Next base: position 199,682 of record CAWUFW010018106.1, on the reverse strand, counting down.
ATTCATTTCATAGCAAAGCATAGAATACTTAGCTAGATTGTTTTTCTGGCCTCAAAGATTCTTCATATATATTAATTAATGATAGATAGATAGATAGATAGATAGATAGATAGATAGATAGATAGATAGATAGACAGACAGATAGATAGATAGATAGATAGATAGATAGATAGATAGATAGATGGATGGATGGATAGATAGATATACAGACAGACGGATGGACAGACAGATAGATAGATAGATAGATAGATAGATAGATAGATAGATAGATAGATAGATAGATAGATAGATAGATAGATAGATAGATAGATAGATAGATAGATAGATAGATAGATAGATGGATAGATAGATAGAGAGACAGACAGACATATAGATAGATAGATAGATAGATAGATAGATAGATAGATAGATAGATAGATAGATAGATAGATAGATAGATAGATAGATAGATAGATAGATAGATAGATAGATAGATAGATAGATAGATAGATAGATAGATAGATAGATAGACGGATGGACAGACAGATGGATGGACAGACTGACTGCTTTTGTGAGGTTTTTGTTGTGTACTACAAATTCCTCTATTATTATTCATGTCTGCAAGCAGCATATGAAAGTGCAAGTCAATAAGAATTTAAGCAGTTTATGGGACACATGATGGAGTGACCACGTATTAGAAGGAATTAACTACCCTCTACTGTACATAATAGGGATATTCCAAGTCACAGAGGAATTACAATTCTATATAGAGGAACAAGGCAGAAAGACAAGTTCTTTTGTAGGGTCATGGAAGTCAGAGGTAGAGGGTATTTATTCTTTGTAATACATGCTCTCACCATCACCGTCCCCACAAACAAAAAGCACCAACCAATGAGCTGCATTTTCAGATTCATGGCACACTATCCAGAATATGGTAAACAATAAATGAACAAAATATGTCTAGTCTGAATGTGTCTGGCCTCTAAACTTAGACCCCTTCAGGGTGAACAGTATTTCTTTCTTTTCCTGTTTGGTACTTCTCTATGTCGCTTACTGTTTGCTATTTATTACATTACTCATATGGTTTGAAAATTCTTTGAAGTGGCAAATATGTAAAATGGTTACCTCTATTAAAAAAGATAAAATGCATATTCATCAGTATTCATAATTATACATTAATATGTGGATTTGCTGATCAAATGAGTTACCTTCCAGTAGTTCTTCTAGTCTCTGCAGTGCTTTCTGGCCAGCTTCACTAGCCAACTCTTTAGCAGACAGGGTCATTATATATTCAGCAGCCTCGAAACACTCACGTGAACACTTCACTGGATCTGTAAAAAATAATACTGTTGTCCATAGTGTACACTACAAAATCAATGATTGCCACCATAGACACAACACTTATAAAGTAGAATATTTAAGTTAGTGACGAGGACACATCAATTAATTTTTTTGGGATAATATTTCATTTTCATTTTATTTAATGTATTGTAGGTCTGGGAGGAGCACATTTTAGCACACTGACAAACTATTAAAAGTAAATCAAACTAATAAAGCATATACTGGCTTCAGATCAACCACCTGTAGCCATTGCTTTGCTGAAGTGTCATTCGTGTCATTCACATTCTGCATCAGTCCACAATTAGCATATCAAAAGTGGGTTAATGGGTCCACCTCAATTTGTCACTTCTGTGTTTGAAATGTCAAGTCACCTTAGGATCAATTCCCAGCACAATTTGGAGTGTCAGGCATCACAAGGCCCACCATGCTGCTCCTTGATTTGCTTCTATTGTGTGTGTGCCTTGGGAAGGGTTGGAAGCTGAGAAAAAGAGGAGCCGATCTCTAACCACCACCACTCTGCACTGCACTGCACACCAGCTGTTGAAAGAGTTGATATGTTTGTAAACTGATGAGGCTACGGACAGCTGCATGGACCGAACAAGGAGGCGAACAGTGTTATCATGAAGAGGAACAGCATCTGTAGTGCTCTTCACCACAAGCTGCCATCTACCTGAGTCACTGCAGGTAATTGCCAGGTTTTGCTTCTCAGCATCAGCTATTAGCCCATTTCAGGGAGTAACATGGAACAGGCCCCATTCTACAGAGAGCACCTCCTGCAGTGCCATCAGCTATGCATCCAAGGAGAGGGCACCTAGCATCTAGCCCTAGCTTTCACATATTCATGGCTTGAGCCTACCCCTTAAGCGCTGCCTTGAGGGCTGAGCCTACTCTGCCATCTGCATCCATTTTCTGTGTAAGAGCAGCAGAAGTGCTGAGGTTGAGGTAGTAATGTAATCCATGGCAACACACTTCAGGAGAAACCTTGCCTCTGGAATATGAAGTAGGTACTGAACCTATATGGTTTGGGTCAGTAATTCCCATCAGCATCCTTTGCTTATAAGACTCAGCCTTGGTATTATTTGCCATATGTTTTTCCCAAAGAGCGGAGTAATTTTTGTCTCAAATGAGTCTACGTTTCTAGATTAGAATTTGTTGATAATTTTATAACTATAAAATTTATGTTCGCTGATTTTATGATTAGTTTTATGCATCCATATTTTATTTCAGTTATTTTATTAAAATAGAGCTTTTCCTAGAACACTATGCATAATAACAAAATACATTCAAAACTAATGAAAGGTGTAAAAGTCAAAACATTGAGAAATTTAAACATACAGTATAATGAGTGGGAAAAGCAATTGATTCATTGAAGCCACTAAGGGCCAGATGTACTAAGGCATTTTCTTGTCGCAAAACCTGCAATTTCATAAACTGAAGGGTCTGCAACAAGAAAATGTGGATTTGGACTCTACTAAACCATTTTAGCAGTTCGGTAATATGTTACCGAATAGTTAAATGAGTGTACAAAATCATTAAGAAATGCTATTTGGAAGAAGCTGATTTAGGGTGTTTCTTCAAAATAGCAATTCCGTATGGCAAGTATTAATGTTTTGTGACTGGAAAGTGGTTGCAAAACATTAATAATTTGTCAGCACCTCAGTAGAGGTGGTAACCCATTAGCTAATGGGAAGGAGTCTCCAGGGGAACATTTTGGGAATGGTCCAAGAAACATTTTTTGGTAGAAGGCAGCGGTCCATGGGCCTATATATGCCCTAAAATAACTATACCTCACACCCCTGCCATGAGTGTTATCATTTCATATGTTTCAGTAAGGTTATCAATTATGCCATAGAACATGTCATGAGTAATTATCAGTGCATGGCAAGGCTGTGAGTTTTTGCCGTTTTTGTTTTTACGTGACCCTAGGCCTGCGGATCCTCCACAGATCCTGCACAGATCCTACATAGATCTTCAGCACTGTTAAAAAATATCTTATTGGCCCCAAGGGAGGTCCCTACCCTGACCCCCTATATGTTTTTTTATACTTTTTGCAGGACAGGTGACTGAGTTCCTGAGTCTTTAAATGGCTGCCACCACATCTTTGTTGATGTGGTGGCAGCCAATCAGATCTTATCATTAAATCTGTTGGATCCACAAATCCTCGTAGCATGATGTATACATAAATTTTGAACATTAATTTCTCAAAAACTATGGAATTGATTTACATTAAATCACAAAAAGTACGCTTTCTGGACGAAGATCTAGCCTTCTGCCAAATTTGGTGTAATACTGCTCAGTTGTTTTTGCAGTAATGCTTTTCAATTTGCCTATCTCTCATTTCATGGGGAAAACTTGCTTTGGGACCACACCGTTTTCTCTGCCCCACTTGTTGGATCACTCTGAAGCTTTCCAGAAAGTATCTGAGGTTGATGAGACTTTTTTGGGAAAGTTTTGTGAAGATTGATCATCAAGCTCTGAAATGAAATGAATCACTCAAAAGAATTGAACGATTTTAGGAATGGATGCACTAAGGCAGGAGGCATAACAAAATAAACCCCAAATAACATATAAAGATGTTGACTCATTAGCGGATATACTAATGAGGGACCATTATCATTCCATAAAAACTATGACACAAAGCTGGCTGGTTACTACACAACGTGGATTTTGAAAGTGTACACAATGCAGGCCTGTGAACATGAGATGATTGAGAAAGGCTGCAGGCTCCTAAGTGGGAAAGAATTAAAAATAAGGGAGCATATAACATGAGAAACAGACTTTGTAATCTATCTTCTGGAATGAAGTTGTGGCATGAGTTATATGGACAGTATCATCCATAAGGAAGAACATAGGATATTGCAACACATTCGTGGCATCAAAAATTAAGATGCAAACTACCCAATGGCAAAACTTTTTGGGGACTATCATAATAGTGATGTTCAGGACCTGAAGTATTATGGAGCCCAAGAAAGCAAAAAAAATCAAAGAGAAGGCATTCAAATTTGTCAGTTAAAAAGGGTGGAATCAAGACCCAGTTTTCCAGGACATTGTATTTTACTCCCGAGTCTTTCCTTTCAAGATATCACTTCTTGAAAATAGTCATAGCATCACCTTTAACTGCCCTCTGAAAAGGGCAGAACCGTAACAAAGTAACCTTAACAGGGTTCCAATTTCTAGTTGCAAAGATAAATCAGTTGATGATCTGCCACTTCAGAGGCTGTTGCAAAGGCAACTGCATTGAGTCCATAGCAGGGGACATCAGACAGAAATTTAGCACAATGTTGGATGCTAACCAGATGAGCATAATACTCTCAAGAGTAAATAGCTGTGACCACTGCTTGAAAATGTTTAACAAAGACTTAGAGGAGGTTACAACATATAGAAACACCCTGGAGGCATACTCAGTGGCACATAACTTTCCATGAGGACTGATTTAACATGCCACAGGACTGGCCAATTAAACCTCATCAATGACCTCCAGGGAATTATCTGCTAGATTGGCCAACATAGGATCAGGACTCAAAGTTGAAGCAAAAGGCCATTGGCCAAAAGATAGCATTTTTCAAGAAAACTGTGGTAAAGATGCCTTCTTAGCATCCTTTCACTTCCGCTGAAAATTTCTTAGCTGCTCCAGTTTACAGGTACACTAGGAGAAAGCTGTGAGAATCCTCTTTTTGAAAGTTCATCCCTGTCTTTTGCTGAATTGTACTGCTGGTTTTAAGACTCTGCACATTTTTGCACTGCTGTTCAGTGGCCACTGCATATGCTCTGACCCCTAAAATATGTAGGAATTGGCTAATCCCTGATTGGTGTATTTAACTCTCCTGAAAAGCTATATTATATGGTGTAGAAACTGCAGCCAGCTCATGGAAAGTAAAATGTCACCTGTGGACTGCAGCACTTCTTGAGTCATTCATTCAAAACAATTTATTTCGGCCACCAGGACCATAACATTATAATTCATCCCACTAAACGACATACATCACAGAATAAAAATACATTGATTATTGTCTAAAAACATAAAATTATACATATATACACATGATTTGAAAAATGAGACAATGTCATTTAAACCAAAATCATGATAAAATATTTGAATCAAATGTACCCACATTGCACCCAAGAATTTAGTGATAGACATAACCATTGCTGTGCAAGAATCTGATCTGAGAATGTGGAGGGCTTCCTCATGGTTCCGTAAACCTATTGACCTACAAATCGGTACCAGCCAATTATGCCGAGGGGATGAATATCCAGGGCAGGCGAAGAAGACATGAGAAACATTTTCCTTTTGGTGGCCACAAATGGGAGAAGAGGTGCCTCCTACGCCCTTCAAAATACTGTCACTTGTCGAGGCTGAGGATGCTCGGAAGTCAGCCACCGCTAAGTTATCCAGTGATTATATGGATATCAAGTCCTTTCGGGTGGGAGTTATTTTGGGATGTGGTGACTATCCTACTGCATAAAAAACCCTATTTTCGGTTTCGCACAGGCACTTTACCACTTCTTGAGTCATCCACAAGTGTGATAAAGGAAAATGCTTCAGGGCTACCATTGTAGCCTGACTGCTACACTGTGTAACCAAGAGTGCAACCTGTTAAAATAACCCTTTTTAACAGGTAAGAGCTGCCCTTTTAAATATTAGTAAGTGATCCCTGCATACGTCACGTAGCCCACAAGGGAGGGTGCATGGTATTTAACAGTGGTACATGTAGCACATTCATTTTGCCTTGTCCCTACTGTGACAAGGCCCTAAAAGCTATTTTCACTGTGACAGGCGACATCAGCACACAGTTTGAGCTGAAAATGAAATCCCCAACTCTCAATCAGAGTAGTCACCTGCACTCAAGTCAGGGTTATACAAAAAATGTGCAGTTTGTGTGATAAATTAAATAAATGCACATTTATTTTGCATAATACTCTTTTGAGTGGTGGTGACTTCTCTGATTGATAGTGAACTCTTTGAATTCACTATGTAGTGACAGTCACAATTTCCATTGAAAAGGCATTTTTCGATTTGCCTATATGTTTTTACTCCATTAATAGAGTAACGACTAATGATTCCTCTCAATTACACTTTTTGAGTAATGTGATTGGCTGTAGAAGGCCTCTGGATAAAAATGATACTACCTTGAAACTTGTGAGTTGGCACTGACTTGCGAGTTTCACTCTGGAATTAAATATTGCACAGCAATGGGAGGTCAACCTCAAAGATATCAGAGCATAGAGGTGTCTGAGGGTTACCCAGAGGCATGGAAAACTCAAGACCCACATCAAGAAAAAAACACAGAAAACAGGGCATGATCCATAAGTCAAGATGAGATCACCAACTGATATTTTAGGAATCTGATTTGACTCCGATTTTATGGTAGACTTGCAAAAATGGTAGACTTGCAAATCATACATGATTTGTGAGTTTCACACTGTTGGAAAATAAATAGCTCAGGGAGACATTATTGTGAGTGTTTGACCACAGAGCATAGGTGATAGTAGCCTGTTGGTATGGACCAGGTTCTTAGGAACAGGGCCTAACCACTGTGAATGTCCACAGTGGGTTGGCTGTGCTCAACGGGTGGCTGGCTATCCATGCCAGGTTGGGTTGAGGGCAAGTCCCTGCTCCCAACCACCAGTGTGCACTGTGCACAGAGGAAGTTGGCTTCCCATGGTGGGTTGTGCACAGAGTTTGGCCGTAGGCTAAGCCCTGTTAGAAAACCCCGCTATGAATGGCCGAAGGTTGTGTGCAGTGGCAGTTGGTTTGCCCGAGGTGGATTTAATCAATCAATCAATCAATCAGGATTTATAAAGTGCAGCTAATCACTCAACAGGGTATCCAGGCGCTTGCAGGGCCCGTAGGCTTATTCGAACAGCCAGGTCTTTAGGCCATTCGAAATTCCAGAACTGAAGTGATGGTCCAGAAGTGCGTGGGGAGGCTGTTCCAGGTGTTTGCTGTGATGTGGGAGAAGGAGCGTCCTCCACTGCTGCTTCGGTTGATGCGGGGAGTATGGGCAAGTGAAAGGGAGGTGGAGCATAGTCTTCTTGATGGTTAATGTATGTGGGTCCTTGGTTGTGTAGAGCTGTGTGAGCGTGGGTCAGCAACTTGAATTGGCCTCTCTTCTGTACAAGGAGCCAGTGGAGTTGCCTCAGGAGGGTGTGATGTGGGTTTGACGGGGTAGGCCGAAGATGAGTCTGGCTGCGGCATTATGTATGGTCTGAAGTCTCTGTAGGAGATGTGCGGCGATTCCTACGTAGAGGGTGTTGCCATAGTCCAGTCAGCTGGTGATGAGGACTTGTGTCACGGTGCATCTCTTGTGTAGGGGTAGCAACTTGAAGATCTTATGTAGCATGTACAGAGTGAGAAAGCACGAGGAAGAGACTGCGTTGATCTGTGATTTCATGATGAGCTTGTTGTTAATGATGATTCCGAGGTTTCTGGCGTGGTTGGAGTGAGTGGGTGGGTGTGGGTCCTAGGTCTGATGGCCACCAGGAGTCGGTCCATGTATTGCTGCTCTTGCCAAAGATCAGTACTTCCATCTTTTCTGTGTTCAGCTGCAGGCAGTTGTTCTTCATCCAGTCAGCAACATTTGTCATGCATCTGTGGAAGTTGGTTCTGGTGGTGGTTGGGTCATCAGTGAATGAGAGGATGAGTTGGGTGTCGTCTGCATAGGAAATTATGTTGAGACCTGTGGGATTTTACGATGTTGGCCAATGGGGTCATATATGCGTTGAAGAGTGTGGGGCTGAGAGATGAGTCCTGGGGGACACTGCAAGTTATATTTTTTGGTTTAGGGGTGAAAGGTGGGAGGTGGATCCTCTGGGTTCTTCCAGTGAGGAAGGAGGTAATCCCCTTGGATGCTGATGTGGTGGAGTCTTTCGATCAGCGTGTAGTGGGATCTGGTGTCAAAGGCTGCCGAGGGTTCGAGGAGGATCAAAGTTGCTGTTTCTCCTCAGTTGAGGAGGGTTTGGATGCCGTTGGTGGCTATGTGGCAGTTTTGGTGCTGTGATTGCTACGGAAGCTGGATTGAGAGGCATCTAGTAGCTGGTTCTGCTCCAGGTGTAAAACACACAAGATGATGGACAGAATGTTGCACATTGGCAAACATTCACCCCCAGTCACAGATCTGGGTTTAATCCATCGTTATTTTGCTTCACCACGCCACCCCAGTTCAGACATAGCCATATGCAAATCAGTCTTGACCCTGTGCCTCATGGGAACAGTCCAGACCGAACTGCCAAGCCATGTCTTCCCTGGACCGGAATCAAGCATCCTAGGACCGGTTTCGGGCTTTCAGCCCTCATCAGTCAGGATAGCTTGACTCCAGTGGCGTAGTGAGCACGGGACCCACGTCTGGGCATACCCTTCCCACTTAGGCGAAATGCAAAACACACAAGATGATGGACGGAATGTTGCACATTGGCAAACATTCACCCCCAGTCACAGATCTGGGTTTAATCCATCGTTATTTTGCTTCACCACGCCACCCCAGTTCAGACATAGCCATATGCAAATCAGTCTTGACCCTGTGCCTCATGGGAACAGTCCAGACCGAACTGCCAAGCCATGTCTTCCCTGGACCGGAATCAAGCATCCTAGGACCTGTTTCGGGCTTTCAGCCCTCATCAGCCAGGATAGCTTGACTCCAGTGGCGTAGTGAGCACGGGACCCACGTCTGGGCATACCCTTCCCACTTAGGGCGAAATGCAAAACACACAAGATGATGGACGGAATGTTGCACATTGGCAAACATTCACCCCCAGTCACAGATCTGGGTTTAATCCATCGTTATTTTGCTTCACCACGCCACCCCAGTTCAGACATAGCCATATGCAAATCAGTCTTGACCCTGTGCCTCATGGGAACAGTCCAGACCGAACTGCCAAGCCATGTCTTCCCTGGACCGGAATCAAGCATCCTAGGACCGGTTTCGGGCTTTCAGCCCTCATCAGCCAGGATAGCTTGACTCCAGTGGCGTAGTGAGCACGGGACCCACGTCTGGGCATACCCTTCCCACTTAGGGCGAAATGCAAAACACACAAGATGATGGACGGAATGTTGCACATTGGCAAACATTCCCCCCAGTCACAGATCTGGGTTTAATCCATCGTTATTTTGCTTCACCACGCCACCCCAGTTCAGACATAGCCATATGCAAATCAGTCTTGACCCTGTGCCTCATGGGAACAGTCCAGACCGAACTGCCAAGCCATGTCTTCCCTGGACCGGAATCAAGCATCCTAGGACAGGTTTCGGGCTTTCAGCCCTCATCAGCCAGGATAGCTTGACTCCAGTGGCGTAGTGAGCACGGGACCCACGTCTGGGCATACCCTTCCCACTTAGGGCGAAATGCAAAACACACAAGATGATGGACGGAATGTTGCACATTGGCAAACATTCACCCCCAGTCACAGGTCTGGGTTTAATCCATCGTTATTTTGCTTCACCACGCCACCCCAGTTCAGACATAGCCATATGCAAATCAGTCTTGACCCTGTGCCTCATGGGAACAGTCCAGACCAAACTGCCAAGCCATGTCTTCCCTGGACCGGAATCAAGCATCCTAGGACTGGTTTCGGGCTTTCAGCCCTCATCAGGCAGGATAGCTTGACTCCAGTGGCGTAGTGAGCACGAGACCCACGTCTGGGCATACCCTTCCCACTTAGGGCGAAATGCAAAACACACAAGATGATGGACGGAATGTTGCACATTGGCAAACATTCACCCCCAGTCACAGATCTGGGTTTAATCCATCGTTATTTTGCTTCACCACGCCACCCCAGTTCAGACATAGCCATATGCAAATCAGTCTTGACCCTGTGCCTCATGGGAACAGTCCAGACCGAACTGCCAAGCCATGTCTTCCCTGGACCGGAATCAAGCATCCTAGGACCTGTTTCGGGCTTTCAGCCCTCATCAGCCAGGATAGCTTGACTCCAGTGGCGTAGTGAGCACGGGACCCACGTCTGGGCATACCCTTCCCACTTAGGGCGAAATGCAAAACACACAAGATGATGGACGGAATGTTGCACATTGGCAAACATTCACCCCCAGTCACAGATCTGGGTTTAATCCATCGTTATTTTGCTTCACGACGCCACCCCAGTTCAGACATAGCCATATGCAAATCAGTCTTGACCCTGTGCCTCATGGGAACAGTCCAGACCGAACTGCCAAGCCATGTCTTCCTGGACCGGAATCAAGCATCCTAGGACCGGTTTCGGGCTTTCAGCCCTCATCAGCCAGGATAGCTTGACTCCAGTGGCGTAGTGAGCACGGGACCCACGTCTGGGCATACCCTTCCCACTTAGGGCGAAATGCAAAACACACAAGATGATGGACGGAATGTTGCACATTGGCAAACATTCACCCCCAGTCACAGATCTGGGTTTAATCCATCATTATTTTGCTTCACCACGCCACCCCAGTTCAGACATAGCCATATGCAAATCAGTCTTGACCCTGTGCCTCATGGGAACAGTCCAGGCCGAACAGCCAAGCCATGTCTTCCCTGGACCGGAATCAAGCATCCTAGGACCGGTTTCGGGCTTTCAGCCCTCATCAGCCAGGATAGCTTGACTCCAGTGGCGTAGTGAGCACGGGACCCACGTCTGGGCATACCCTTCCCACTTAGGGCGAAATGCAAAACACACAAGATGATGGACGGAATGTTGCACATTGGCAAACATTCACCCCCAGTCACAGATCTGGGTTTAATCCATCGTTATTTTGCTTCACCACGCCACCCCAGTTCAGACATATCCATATGCAAATCAGTCTTGACCCTGTGCCTCATGGGAACAGTCCAGACCGAACTGCCAAGCCATGTCTTCCCTGGACCGGAATCAAGCATCCTAGGACCGGTTTCGGGCTTTCAGCCCTCATCAGCCAGGATAGCTTGACTCCAGTGGCGTAGTGAGCACGGGACCCACGTCTGGGCATACCCTTCCCACTTAGGGCGAAATGCAAAACACACAAGATGATGGACGGAATGTTGCACATTGGTGTGTCATGAGTTGATTGTTGATTATCTTTTTGCAGGGAATGGGAGCAGGGAGATTGGCTAGTAGTTTTTGGGTTTTCTGGGGTCAGCAGAGGGTTTTTTGAGTAGTGGTCTGACTTCTGCATGATTCCAGGCATCGGGAAATGTTACGGTGGTGATAGAGGTGTTGAGTAGGGTGGTGAGTTCCTAGCTGATCATTTGTTTTCCGAGGTTGCACATGTGGTGTGGGCCTGGGTCTATGGGAGCTCCCGAGTGGGTGGATTTAACGGTGGAGGTGGTGTCCTGGGTGTAGAGGATGTTCCAGGTGGTCAGTGTGTGGTTTGTGTCAGTTACGGTGGTGGCATATCTGTCGAGGAAGCCCGTATGTGTGGGCTGGGGTTCGAAGTTTCTGTATATAGTTGCAATCTTGTTGTGGAAGAAGTGGGCGAGGTTGTCGAATTGGAGAATTCCTTAACAATGTTGAAAAGTCCCTTGGTAATGTTGGCACTGGTTTCAATGTGTGCAGCAAGGGCTGTCTTAAATATTGCCCTCAGCAGGCAGTGGTAGAGGTTGAGGGAGAACTTGAAGGCCCCCCTGTCGGATGTGTCTCTGCTGGTGTTCCATCTCCTCTCCAACTGTTTGCTGTCCCATTTCACTGTTCTGAGTTCCTAGGTGTACCTGCTGGCCTTTTTGGAGGATTTTCTCCAGATGTTGCTCTTGATGGGGACAATGCTGTCTGCACAACTGATGATCCAGACATTGAAGTATTTTACTACCTGTTAGAAGTTGGTGCTGGTAGCAGGGCTGGAGGTGTTGAAGGCGATCGCCCAGCTGGTCTCTGAGGTTTTGTTCCACCTCCGGTGGGAGGTGTTGGTCATCTTGGGGTGGCGGTGCAAGGGCTGGAAATGATGAAGTGGACAATAGAGTGATCAGTCCATGTGAGTTCTGTGACATGGCTGCATTAGACGCAGTTGATGAAGGTGAAAATTGGGTCCAGCGTGTGTCCTGCGGTGTGTGTAGGGTTGTTGACAGTCTAGGTCAATCTGAGGCTGCTCATTCTGTCAAGGAGGTGTGTGATGTTTTTTTCACTGGGGTCGTCGATGTGAAAAATTAGGTTTCAAAGAATATGTAGTCCTTGGAGTCTCAGGCTAGAAGGGTAATGAAGTCTGCAATGGTGTTGCAGAAGTTAGAGAGCAGGACTGGGGGTTGGTGTGTGTGGGTGCCTCCGATGGTTGTCTTGTGGTCTGTGAAGAGCTTGACATTGAGATGTTCCATGGGGGTGGTGGTGGTGTTATCAGTGGTGGTGGTACACTGTATGGTCTCTTTGTGGATGGCTGCTCCTCCTCTCAGCTTGTTGGTGCAGTCCTGGTGAGTGATTTTATATCCATCGGGGATCGTTGTGGCAATGTCTGGGGTGGATGTGGGGTTGAGCCAGGTCTCAGTGAGGAAGACGATGTTGGGTGCGATGGCGGCGATGAGGTTCCATAATTCAGTGGAATGCTTGCATAGTAAGCGTGTGTTGAAAAGAGTGCATGCGAGTTGGTGTTTTTGTTCAGGTGGTGTCTGTGGAATGTTTGGGGTGGGGCTGATCTGTGGGCTGGTGTGCGTGCAGTGGCAGGTGAAGTGGCAGTGGATGTTTTTGAAAGGTCCTACCGTGAAGCACGGGTCAGCACGGTGGCAGTGTTTGTTGTGGCATCCCAGGTCAAGGGTGTAGAGCTTGGCAATGGTGTACCTTTGGAAGTTGGGAGGGCCAGAGGTTGTGGTGCTGGAAGTGGTCCAAGCGCGGATGGGCGCCGATGGGCTTGCCCACTGCGTGGTTGCACTGTGGCCTGAATTAAGTAGGTCCTGAGGTGGGTGGGGCTTCTGTTGGCTGGAAGATTGGTGAGTGGGAAAACCCGGGCCGCTGGTGTCACTGGATCAGTCTGGAACAAGCAGGAAGTGGAGGCCACAGGCAAGTGGCAAGCTAGGTGTCCGAGTGCCTACAGATTGGGCATAGGACCTAACACAATCCATTCCCTGGCCCATCCCCCACTGTGCACAGCCAATGTCCAGGGGCAACAGGGGTTTGGAAAATAAGTACATTATAAAGAAAATGCTGAAATTCATTGATAAAGGACAGTTACAAATGCATTTGTTGGTTTAGCTAAAACAGGTAAACCACTGAAATTTGTCAGTTAAGGTTACCAACACAAACACAACAAATGCCACAATTTACTCTGCCCACCATGCTCACAACAGCAATTTAGCAACAGCACAGAAAAATAAAGACATATATCAAGAAATCACCGTGAGTGTAGAAGAAGTAATGGCATCTATTGTGTGCACTGGCAACTATAACTAGCAAATTTCAGTGGTTTTATGCATTTGAGCTAGAAAAGTCCCTCAGTTTTAACTCTATCTTTTGAGTCAATAAATAGATAGGGGCAGATTTACAAGCCCCTTGCGCCACTTTTGCGTCACTTTTCCCATGTTATAAGTGACGCAAAAGTGGCGCAAGGGGCTTGTAAATCTGCCCCATAGTGTGAGAAATTGGTTTGTTGGTTGATTGGGGTGTGAGCTCTGGTCAAGCAACAGCCACAAACCTTTTAAGAGTGAACCACAAAACATTGCTAAATAAACCCGTGGTTAACCCTGAGTAGCTTGACGCACAAGCAATCAGGCTTAACTTAGAGGGAAGGTATAAAGTATTTATGCAGCACACAAACAGTAATAAAGTAAAAATACAATGCAAGAAAAATCCCAAACCAAGTTAGAAAAATAGATATTTTAATAAATTATTTGACACCAAAACAGGAAAAATCCAATCAGTAAAACCGGAGATATTGACTTTTAAATAACTAAGTGAAAATAGCAATAAAAAGCACAAGGCGCCAACAAGGGATATCTGGTCACACTGGTCCGGGACAAAGTCAAAAGTTCAGGCCGACTGTGATAGAGCGAGGCCCGCTGAATAAAAGTCCCGTATTCCGGGCTGCGTCAGCGTTGAGGATCCTGTCAACGAGGAGAATGCGGGATGCAGCCAAAGCAATGCGTCAATGTTACAACTATGTGTCAGTGTCAATCCTCAAGGTGGCAGTGATGCACTGGTCCTCATTCGCGCAGCAGTGGGGATGCATCGGCACCCATGAATGCAGGGGCTGCAGTGCAGAGTCCTTAGCTTCATTGTCAAGGCTGCAGTCGACAGAAATGTGAAGCCTCTTGGCCGGGAAGAGCGTTGCACAGTGGTGGTCCCGAAGGCAATGTGTCTGGTCGAGCCACACAGCAGAGGCGATGCGCAGGTTCTGGTCACAAAAGAGGGGTAGCATGCCGGTTCCAATCCATGCAACAGAAGTGATGCCCCAGTTTGAGAGAGGATGCATGGGGTTGGCTGCAGCAAGGACCTTGGGACCACTTCCAAGGGTCCATGACTGGGGCGGCACTACTTGGCAAGACAGACTTACAAATGTGAGAGTCCAGGTGCAGAAGCTAGATTGCCAACTATCCCTTGGAGTCACTTTGGGTTCTAAGGGTTAAGAGATGCAGATCTAGTCCTTCTCACCCAGACCAGGAGGGCAGCAGACAAGAGGTCAGTACAGCAAGAAAGCAGTTCTTCCTGGGCAGCAGTCCAGCAGAGTGGCAGTCCTTGAGCAGCACTGCAGTCCTTCTTCCTGGCAGAGTATCCACAGGTCCAGAAGTGTACTGAAGTGGTAGGGTCTGAGGTCCAGTGCTTATACACTGGGGATCCTTTGAAGTGGGGGAGACTTGCACAGAGGTCCGCACTTCCTTCCCTGGCTCCGGACTCACTACAGTGAGGTATGCAGCCCTTTGTGTGGGGACAGAACACAGCCTATTTAGGTGTAAGTGTGAGACTTTGCCCAGCTCCTCCCTCTCATCCTCTGAGGATGGCTCATTCAGTCACACCTAAGCTCCCATTCTGTGTGGCTGTCTAGGGGAATACACAAAGTTTAGTTGTCACACTCCCCAGATGCGGATCAGAGACAGGCTGCAGGCACACATGGCCAAGAGCAGAAAAGTGCCACCGTTCTAAAAGTGGCATTTTTAAAAATGCAATGAAAAATCAGACTTTGCCATTAAAGAGGATTTATCATTACAATTTCATAGGTACCAAATGTGGCAGATCCACATTCTCTCAATTAGGAATTACAGATTATTAACTGTAATAAAGAATCACCAATGTCACCCTGTGAGAGGGGTAGGCCTCTCACAGGTGAAAAAATGAATTTGGAAGTTTTACACAACCAGAACATCTAAAACTTAAAAGTACGAGCCCTACATTTTTACTAATACAGCACTCTGCCCTATGGGCTACCTAGGGCCTACCTTAAGAGTGACTTATATGTAATAACAGGGGAGTTGAAGGCTTGGCAAGGGTTTTTAAATTACAAGTCGGCATGTCAGTGGGACACTGCCTTCAAGCTGCAATGGCAAGCCTGGGACAAGTTTCAGAGTGCTGCTAAAGTGAGAGGCACAATAAGTACTGCAGGCGGCCCACTAGTAGCATTTCATGTACAGGCGCTGGGTCTATGGTATACCACTCTACAAGGTACTTATAAGTAAATTAAATATACAAATTATGTGTATGCCAATCAAACCATGTTTAGGAGAGTGAGCACGAGCACATTAGCACTGGTTAGCAGTGGTACAGTGCACAGAGTCCGAAGGCCAACAAAAACTAAATAAGCAAAATTGGAGGCAAGCAGGCAAAGGTTTTGGTGGAACACCAACCCAAGGCTGACAGGTATGATAGTTAGATAGATAGATAGATAGATAGATAGGCAGATAGATAGATAGATAGATATACAATAAAGTACTGCCAAACCTTAATTAGACATATTCTAATATCTTTTTGGAACAAATTCCAAACTGCTTTAATGAGGTTTTTGTTTTTGCGCTTCAAATTTATCTGTTAGTCTTCATGTCCGTAATCATCATGTGAAAGTGCAAGACACCAAGAGTTTAAGCAGTGTGTGGGACAAGTTCATGTATGACCATGTATTACAAAAAAAAAAAATATATCCTCCATTGCACATAATAAGTCGTAGACCTGTCAGCCTTAGGGTGGTCTTCCTCCCAACTTTTTGCCCTCCTTCTCTGTGTTTGCTAAACGCGCTTATGCAGGCCTTAGGACTCTGAGCACTTTACCACTGATAATCAGTGCTAAAGTGCATGTGCTCTATCCTCCAAACAAAGTAATATTGGCTCACACCCAATCGGCACATTTTATTTACTTATGAGCCTCTAGTACAGTGCACTACATGTGCCCCGGGCCTGTAAATTAAATGGTCTTAGTGGGCCTGCAACACTGATTGTGCTACCCGCTCAAGTATCCCTTTAAACATGGATCAGGCCTGCCAATCCCAAGCCTGTGTATGCAGTTTAAAACTGCCATTTCCACCTGGGAAAATAAACCTTTTGCCAAGCCCAAACCTTTCTTTTTAATACTATAAGCCACCCCCTAAGGTAGGCCCAGGAGAGCCCAAAGGGCACGGTGCAATGTATTTATAAAGCAGGACATGTACTTTTAAGTTTTTCATGTCCTGGTAGTGAAAAATTCTTAAATTCAGTTTTCGCTACTCCAAGGCCCATCTCGCCTATAGGATAACATTGGAGTTGCCTTATTACATTTTATAAGTAATTTTTAAATGGGAAGAGATAGCCCCTCCAAGTTTGGTGTCACTGGATTCACAACTAAAAATCCTAACTTATGGTGTTGTTGCATTTTAAATTTCAATTCTGAAAATGACACTTTTAGAATATTTGCATGGTGTTGCGGAAGCCATTTGCTGCCTGCAGCCAGTCCCTGGTCATATGCCTGGTTGTAGTTGGCAGTTGGGCTTTGTATATTCCTCCCAGACAGTTACACACAATGGGAACTTAGGCGTAACTGAATGGGCCATCACTGGCAGGATGAGAGTGAGGAGCTCGACCTACCCTCACTTGCACCTGAATAGGCTGTATCCTTTCTCTACAGAAAGGACGGCATACCCCCTTTAGTTAGTCTAGAGCCAGGTCAAGGTAGGCAGGGCATCTGTGCACTTTAAAGG
Source organism: Calotriton arnoldi (assembly GCA_963921515.1). Lineage (NCBI taxonomy): Eukaryota > Metazoa > Chordata > Amphibia > Caudata > Salamandridae > Calotriton > Calotriton arnoldi. The sequence continues at coordinate 182,344 of CAWUFW010018106.1, read as the reverse complement.
CAGGCCCTAGAAGCTTCTCCCCAATTCTAACTACCTCAGACACCATCACTTCAGTACACTTTTGGATCTGTGGATACTCTGCCAGGAAAAAGGACTGCTGTGCTGTTGAAGGACTGCCACTCTGCAGAACTGTTAATCTGCTGGACTCCTGCTTTGCTGTGTGTCTATGTAGCCTGTGACCCTCATGTGGGAAGGACTGGACCTGCATCTCTTGAACCCAGAGTAACTCCAAGGGCTAGTTGGCTGGTCTCCTTATCTGAAGCCTCAGGGACATAACAGGCTTCCAGCAACCTTGCACCTGCACCTGGACTCTGCCATCTGTGAGTCTACCCTGCCAAGTGATGCCACCCCAGTCCTGGACCCTTGGAAGTGGGCCTAAGGTGCTTGCTATCAGAACTGATGCATCGTCTCTGCTGAGCAACGCATTTCCTTTTTTTTAATTTATTTTTTTATTTCACCATTGGTAAAGTACATTTGTACAAAAGTATCCATAGATACGTAAATACACAAGGAATCATTCTTAATCAGAAACAATAAAAAAAAATAGAGAAACACAGTACAATATGGATAACTTACAAAGTATAATAGCACCAAGACAAGTACACACAATCAAAATATTGCCCCGGGGGCCTCAGGTCATTAAATTGTGCCTAGAGTGGATTCAGCTCTAGTTTTCCAATCAATTATAGGGGCCCAACTAAGATTTCCTAGTTTCCTAGCCTTCCACCCTTTCCTCTCATATAAACCCTTTTCCAGATTATACATAGCTAAGAGTCGTGTAAGCCACTGTTGAAATGTGGGGGGCTTAGGGTCCACCCAAGCGGATGATATGCAAATTCTAACCACAGCCATGGCTAGAAATACGAATTCGCGCTGGGCCACCGGTGTTCCTTTCCGAGCCACGCCTAGTACCATCAGCTCGGATGTGAGCTTTATTTGAATCCTCAGAGTTTGCCCCAGAAATTCTTCTATGGCTCCCTTTAGAGGATCCAAAACTGGGCAGGAGGCGAACATGTGAACTATACCTGCATCATCACCCTGACAGCGGGGACAAAGAATACCATCTGTCCCACCCCATTGAGCAATCTTGGCTGGCATGTAGTAAAGTGAGAAGATTGCTTTAAAGTGTTGTGCTTGAAGGCTAGCTACCCTCAAAACAGTGTAGCTGAGCTTAAGTGATGCCATAAACTCATCCCCTTCGATATTCAATTTCCGCTGCCATTTCTCACAATGCTTATCTAGATCGTCAACCAGTAGTTGCCTCAACCCGCCATAAATCTGGGTGATAGTGCACCCATCTGGGTTTCTAACTGCTTCCATAACTGGATCAGTAGAGAAAGCTTTCCCTCCCCCTTCTTCCTTGTGATGGTGGAGCGAATCTGGAGGTATTTAAAAAATTCTCTACGATCGAGATTGAAAAGGATTTGAGCGTTCTCAAATGAAATTATACCATCTGAATCAAAGAGATCCCCATCTTCTTCACCCCCAGAGCATCCCAGCGCAGCATAACCCCATCGTGGAATACCTCGGGGAGCGACGGATTCCAAATAGAGTGGTATAGTAATTCATTCTTCCTAACCCCAGTTTATTTCTAATGCCAGTCCAAACCACTGCTGCTGCACCAAGGGTCTTGAATGTAACTTTTTTGTAGTAGCTGGCTTCACTGAATCTCAGAAGCCAGTTGGGGTCCTCTCTCTCTAGCAGTAGTTCGTATACATCTGGAGGAGCATCGCTTCTCCACCGATCCGTGACCTTCCCGCCCAGTAACCCTCGAAAGTATTGAATTGCTGTGGCCCAGTAATACATTTTTAGGTCCGGGACCGCCCAGCCCCCCCTTTCCCTGGATAAGGACATATATCTGAGAGCTCTTCTGGTCTTTCCTTATGCCCAAACAAATCGATTAATCAACCTCTCCATTTCCTTAAACCAATGGTTCTCAAATTTTAAAGGTATCATCCTAAATAGATACAAATTTTTTTGGAACGAATATCATTTTAATAATATTACATCGTCCCACAATTGAGAGATGCAAATTATTGAACGTATCAAAATCTCTTTTAGACATTTGGAACACAGGGACAAGATTTTTTTCCTCAACTTTACCTAGTTCTGAGGTTATAGTAACCCCAAGATAAGTGGCACACTCAGTCACCCGTGGATCCGACAAAGACAGCCAACTATTAACTACTATTTGCGTCTTTTCCCGGTTAAGCCGATAACCTTAGATCACCCCAAAGCGTTCAGCCTCATGCTCTATTTCTGTTAAAGCCACAAGCGGATTCACAGCAGTTATTGCCAGGTCGTCTACGTATCCTAAGATTTTAGTTTCAAATCCATTTAATCGTATAGGAAGGATTCCCTTATTCGCCTCAATTTTCCTAATCAGAGGGTCGATATAGAATGAAAATAGGAGGAGAGAGCATGGACACCCCTGTCTTGTCCCTCATGTGATAGAGATAGGCTCGCTCTGCCCACCCATTAACCAGAGTCAAAATTGAGGAGTTATATATAATGTCTGTATGGCTTTGATACACCCCTTTCCTACCCCCACATTCTCAAGTACGGCCCAGAGATAACCCCACGAAACCCTATTGAACGCCTTCTCTGCATCAAGCAGGATAAGCGCCATAGGGTCTCGTGTGGCAGAGGTACCATCAAACATAGTGATAACTCTACAAATATGTTCGGCTGTACCTCTGCCTGGGATGAACCCATGCTGACGGGGTGAGATCACCTTCCCTATCATGGTGCTAAAGCGGTTAGCTAAGATTTTTGAATTTTTTTTTGCTGGCTATTCATTAAACTAATAGGTCTATAGGATCCGGGCTCATTAGGGGGCTTCCCTTTCTTTAGGAAAATAATCATGTTAGCTTCTGCCCATGACTCTGGAGGTGCTTCACCTTTCTGTGCCTGTGTCTTAAATCATCCCCCAAAATCGGAAAAAAAACATTATAAAATTCTAATGGGATTTGATCAGGACCCACAGCCTTGCCAGATGGGAGTTCCCCGAGGGCTTTTTGAATTTCCTCGTCTGAGAATATGCCCTCCAAAGCCTCTGAATCTTCCTGTGAGAATATCTCGACAGTGAGCGATGCAAAATATTCCTTTATGTTCTTGGCCTCCATATGCCCCTTTTCCCTGTATAAATTCTCATAGTACCTTTGAAATGCCGCACGTATTTCCCTGGGCGCTGTGACTGCTTCCGCCTTTGGATTTTTCACCTCTAAAATATCTCCCCCAGTAGTTTTCTGTCGCCCTAGTGGCAAGCATGTGCCCAACTTGTTCGCTATATTCGTAGCATGATTGCCTCCAGGCCAAAAATGTTTCCGCTGCTCTTGTTGCCACGATTTCTCCTGTTGCAGCCTTTACTAGCGCCAATTTCTGGAGGATATCTTCTGTGTTCAAGCCATTGGCAATAGCCCTAACCAGTTCTTCTTCTGTATCTGACATTGTATTATACATGGTCTTTAAATTTTGCTTGGTTTCTTTGCTCAGGTTCAGAGAGTAACTCAGGATTTCCCCTCTGATCCCGGCCTTGAGAGCGTCCCATACCATCCCATACCTAGCACTGCCCCTGTTGACCTCCAAGAATTCCCCAAGCCACTTGTTCATATGTTGAACATAGTTCGAATCTTGTAGCAGGGCCCGCTCAAATGTCCAGGTGTGCTCCGACACGCCCCCGCAATGTTTTGAACCTCCAGAACCAAGGGATTGTGGTCGGACATAGCCCGGGGAAATTTCTTAATAATACAATCATTTGAATAAGAGCCCTGTGTACTTTTTTTTTGACCTGTATAATTACTTGGGTTCCCCTTCCATAACCCACCATGCCGTTTATATTAAGATCGCCACATACAATAATCAGTAGAGGCCACTTAGCCAATTTAGAATTGAGATACTCAAATACTTCGGGATCATCCCCCGTCGACCCATAGATTGAGCATAACGTAAAGTTAAATCCCTGCAATTGGCCTTCAACAATTACCCATCGACCTAGCCTATCAGTTGAAAAAGTTTTGAACACAATCCCCCCCTTCTGCGCCAATATCGCTACCCCTCGCGTTCCGGTCCCCTGTGTGGTATATGCTATCAATTGAAATCCCAACTGCTCTAAGACGCTTTTCCGTGTCCCCTCGATGTGTGTTTCCTGTATACAGATTATGTCGGCATCCAGCATCTTGAGCTGTTCCTTGACTGTTCTTCGTTTTGCCGCGTCATTCAACCCACATATATTTATCGTTGCTACCCGCATGTTAAGTGTGTATTGCCACCCTGTTCCCACTTTGCTTCTTTTTCTTGCCACCCCTCACTGACTTCCTCACACAAATTGGTGTTTTTTTTTTTTTACCCCAGTCCCGCCCCCCCATGACCCTCCTCCTGCCACTTCCCTGCCCTGGAAGCCCACCCCCACCTACATTGCAACGCATTTCCAAGCAGAAACAACACATCTCAGTTGAGCAGCACATCCCCGAGCAGAACCAACGCATCACTGCTGCTGCGTTGATTAGACCAGTCTCAGAAGGCCTGCATTACCCTTGCAACCCTCAGAAGCGACGCATCACTGCCTGTGTAGTGCATCTCCAGCCCAGGTCCTCGCATCTGCGGTCGACGGCAACCTCGAAGATGGACTCCGCATCACAGATCTCTGGAACCAACGCATTGCCAGCAGTGCACCACATCCCAGATGCCAGTACTTCATATCGCAAGCCCCGTTGACAGGATCCTCGATGTCGATGCAACATGATCAAGCACTACAGCTTCGTTGCACTTCAGAACTGGCATATTGCTTCAGCTACATGGCGCTTCTTCGCCCCCTAATCCATGCAACGCTTCGCAAAAAGGATTTATGGCATTTTGTTCAGTGGGCCTAACTGGGTCCTTGTAGCTGGCTCATGCTCCATCGTGAACACAAGGAGATGATGGATGTAGCACTGAAACTTTTCAGACACTCACCCCCAGTCACAGATCTGGGTTGAATCCATCATCGTTCTTTAGCTCACTTCGCCAGCCCAGTTCAGTCCCAGCTTTATGAAAATCAGTCTTGACCCTGTGCCTCATGGGAGCAGTCCAGCGCGAACTGCCAAGCCAGGTCTTTCCTGGACCAGAAACAAGCATCATGGGACCGGTTTCGGGGTAACACGCCTCATTAGCCAGGCTAGCTTGAATCCTGTGGCAAAGTGAGCAAGGGACCCATGCCTGGTCATACCCTGCCAACTTAGGGCGAACAAAGCAAACACAAGGAGATGATGGATGTAGTGCTGAAACTTTTCAGACACTCACCCCCAGTCACAGATCTGGGTTGAATCCATCATCGTTCTTTAGCTCACTTCGCCCACCCAGTTCAGGCCCAGCTATATGCAAATCAGTCTTGACCCTGTGCCTCATGGGCAAAGTTCAACCCGAACTGCCAAGCCTGGTCTTCGCTGGACCGGAAACAAGCATCCTGGGACCGGTTTTGGGGTATCACCGCTCATCAGCCAGGGTAGCTTGAATCCAGTGGCAAAGTGAGCAAGGGACCCACGCCTGGGCATACACTGCCAACTTAGGGTGAACAAAGCAAACACAAAAGGATGATGGACGTCGCGCTGAATCTTTTCAGACACTCACGCCCAGTCACAGATCTGGGTTGAATCCATCATCGTTCTTTAGCTCAATTCGCCAGCCCAGTTCAGACCAAGCTATATGCTAATAAGTCTTGACCCTGTGCCTCATGGGAACAGTCCAGCCTGAATTGCCAAGCCAGGACTTCCCTGGACCGTAAGCATGCATCCTGAGACCGGTTTCGGGGTAACACCCCTCATCAGCCAGCTAGCTTGAATCCAGTGGCAAAGTGAGCAAGGGACCCATGCCTGTGCATACCCTGCCAACTTAGGGTGAACAAAGCAAACACAAGGAGATGATGGATGTAGCGCTGAAACTTTTCAGACACCCCCAGTCACAGATCTGGGTTGAATCAATTATCGTTCTTTAGCTCACTTCGCGAGCCCAGTTCAGACCCAGCTATATGCAAATCAGTCTTGACCCTGTGCCTCATGGGAACAGTCCAGCCTGAACTGCCAAGCCGGGTCTTCCCTGGACCGTAAACAAGCATCCTGAGACCGGTTTCGGGGTAACACCCCTCATCAGCCAGCTAGCTTGAATCCAGTGGCAAAGTGAGCAAGGGACCCATGCCTGGGCATACCCTGCCAACTTAGGGTGAACAAAGCAAACACAAAGAGATGATGGATGTAGCGCTGACTCTTTTCAGACACTCACCCCCAGTCACAGATCTGTGTTGAATCCATCATCGTTCTTTAGCTCACTTCGCCAGCCCAGTTCAGTCCCAGCTATATGCAAATCAGTCTTGACCCTGTGCCTCCTGGGAACAGTCCAGCCCGAACTGCCAAGCCAGGTCTTCCCTGGACCGGAAACATAATCCATTGTGGTCCTACTGAACTTGTGACTTTGTCCCGGTCCACCGCGACCTGATAACAATCAATCAATCAATTAAATCAGCTTTATTTCGGCTCAAAAGGCCATAAAAGCACATAACATTATTCAATATAATACATGAATAGTTAGGTACATAAATAAATATGAATAAATATGGTTAAGTTCTAAGGGTTATTAAACCGACAGATTTTACATAATTAAAAGACTGTTAGTTAGTGAGTGCACTATAATGAGACATGTGAAAAAATAACAGTAGGGTCAAGTATTACAATCCAAAACTGAGCTTGAAAGTGCAGTATATTACTTTACTACATCAATCAGGGGTAGGTTTCCAGTTACTATGTAGAGCTTTGCCCTAACTTTCCAGATAGCCTGTAGATAACGAGTCAGTGCAAAAATTAATGACTTACTGAGATAACTTCTTAGTATACTTAGGGCAACATTGTATTCTCTAGTGCCTAGGGACGGGCACAGCTGTGCTATCCAGCATTGCCTACTGCCCTCGTATGCCTGGACAGAAATACAGGACATGATTTAGGGTCCTCTCATGTGCACCGCCTATCTTCTGCCATGAGTATTTTAGCCCATTTTGGCTGTGAAGGAACTGCAGAAACAGGCACCTGGACATAGGGGGGTTCGATCTCATCAATGAAGTTTTCCCGGCTATAAACATCCTTAACTATAAGGAATGCATTGGTCAGAGAACCTCTGCTTTCCTCTGTGTTTGCTGTAATATCTATGTGCTGCCAATAGGCTTTTTTGAGGCTGTTCTTGGAGATCCAGTTGACTCGTTTGGGATACTCCACATAGTTAAAAACCCAATTTTCCTCCTGGATCACGGACCTGTCTTGCTCCTTTACTTCTTCGACCAATTTAGACTTAGCATCTCTGCAGGTTTTGTTGTACCGAGTCGGAGATGGCTTGCTCTCGACAATACACCTGGTTTCAACAAATAAAAAGGTACTGTGGGGCATATTATCAAGGGCCGGCGATAAATATCGCAAAGCGCGCTTAGCGCTTGCATATTTATCGCCGGCTATCTCTGTAATTTATCGCCCGGTTAGCGCGTTATTAACAACGCGCATCGCCGAGGCGATAAAAATTTCAGAGATAGCGTGGATATCTCCGTTTTCCATGGTGGAAAACGGCGATATCCTAGATGATAGGGCCTGTGGTCTTAGCCACAGAATCCACCCCCCATGTTAAGTATGCCTTAGTCAGGAATTTAACAGACGTTAAATTCCTGCGTTAAGGCATACTTAACGCGATTAAAATAATCGCTTCCCCGCATTGTAAATATCGCGAAGCTGCCTTCGCGATATTTACCCATGTTGTTTCCACAGACACGCCTACTTTGCATCTCATTATCGATGCGAAGTCAGGCGTGCTGGAAACGGGAGCAAAATCAGCAAAACACGCGATAGCGTGTCTTTGCTGATAAGGCGATATAATTATCGCCGCTTTTCGGCCGAAAACGGCCGCAAAAGCGGCGATAATTGTTTATCGCCGCCTTGTTAATATGCCCCTTAGTTTTCTACACAGCCCAATATGGATCTCAGAAATGTCATCCAGTGACTCTTCCCAACCTTTCACAAGAATTGGCAAAGACCCTCCATCCCCTCAGCCAGAATATGGAAAATCCGACTTATGGCGTCTTGCGAGGTATCCTCAATCGCCTGTCCAGTAGCTCTCCACAATGTCCAGCCTGTTCAACTATGTTTAGATTCAGCATGAGGACTAGAGCATTGTGGTCACTATCCTGTTGAGGCACTACTTGCATGTCTTCAAGGTGTGGCCATAGTTGAAGGCCTAAAGAGTATAGTTAATCAAGCTGGTTGAGTAGCCACAATTGGTTCTTTGTGTTTTTTGGCATTATTTTTCACTGTAAACTTTCAAATTCAATATCTCTTGATCTACTAATTGGATTTCTGTCATTGTGGTCTTGTTTTATTTATTAAATTGTACTCTATGTTTTCCAAAACTGTTGTGGGCTCCTTTTGTGGCTGAAGAGTTGCACAAATACTTTATACATTGCCTCTAGGTTAAGCCTGACTAATCTGTGCCAAGGTACCAAGGGGACGAGCACAAGTTAATTTGAGGTTTGCTTGTGTCTTATCATGACAGGGATTATGGTTGTTGCTTGACCAGGGTTTATACCCCAGTCAATAAACAATCCAATTTCATACAATGAGGCTATTCCAAGTCACTGAGGAGGTCTGTCACTATATAGAGGAACAAGGCTGAAAAATGAGTTCCTTTTTAAGGTCATAGAAGTCAGAGGTAGAGGGTATTTTATTATTTGTAATACATGCTCTTACCATCACCGTTTACACAAACAAATAGCACCATCCAATTGCTTGCATTTCAGGCATTTCATGGCACACTGTCCAGAATATGGTAAACAATAAATTAACAAACAATGTCTAGTCTGAATGTGCCAGGCCTATAAACTTAGATCACTCTCATATGAACACCTTGTTTGTGTGACTCTCTTATTCTATTTTGTACTTCTCTATGTTGCTTATTGCTCCATATTTAGTACAATACTCATATGGTTTGAAAATTCTTTGAGGAGGCAAATATGTAAAATGATTATTGCTATTAAAACTAACCCTGGGCGGGTAACTCCGCTCCGCCAGCGGAGTTTGCGGAGATTTGCCTACTCCGCGCTCCGTGGTGAACGTGGAGTAGGCAAAAACTCCGCCTCCGGTGCAGAGCGGAGTTAGCCGCTCCCTACCCCCTCCCAAATGCTTTAAAAAGATATAAAGAAGGCACTTACCTGTGTTTCTGCTGCTTCCCCTGCCTGGCCGCTCTCCTTCCTGCTCCTCTCGCGTCCTCGTTGTTCTTCATAAAAAAAAACACTACGTTGTACGTCTTGCGCGTGCGCATGCGCAAGACGTACTACATAGAATTTGTTTTATTGAAGAAGGACGTCGAGGACGCGATAGGAGCAGGAAGGAGAGCGGCCAGGCAGGGGAGGCAGCAGAAACACAGGTAAGTGCCTTCTTTATATTTTTTTAAAGCATTTGGGAGTGGGGAGGGAGCTCCACTGAGCTTTTTCAAACTCCGTGGAGCTACGTAGAGGCACTACGCCAGCTCCGCCCAGACCTAATTAAAACACATAAAATAAATATTCATCGGTGTTGATAGTTATACATTCATTTGTGGATGTACTGATCAAATGATTTACCTTCCTTTAGTTCTTCTTCTAGCTTCAGCAGTGCTTTGTGGCCAACCTCACCCGCTAACTCTTCAGCAGACAGGGTAGATATGAATTCAGAATTCTTGCAACGCTCACATGTACACTCCACTGGAACTGTAAAAGATAATACTATTATCTAGAATGTAAATTACAAAATCCACCATTGACACCTTTGACACAACACTGATAATGTAGAATGTTTAAGTTAATGGCAGTGACACATTGATTAAAGCATTTTTGATATTCTGCCGCTAGCATTTTATTTAATGTATTTTAGGGCTAAGGGGAGACAGTTTTTGCTGTCTGACAAACGTTTTAAAGTAATATACATTAATAAAGCATAAACTGGTTTCAGGTCATCCACATACAGCCATTGCTTTGCTGAAGTGTCATTCACATCAGCCCACAATTAGCATATAAAAAGTGGGCTAATGAATCCGCCCTAATTAGTCACTGCTTTGTTTGAAATGTGAAATCACTTCATGGTTCAACGCCCAGCACTGTCATTCAGTATTTGGAGTGTCAGGAATAACGATACACACCACGCTTCTACTTAACTTGCTTCTTTTGTGTGTATGCATTGAGAAGGGGTTTGGAACTGAGAAGAAAAGGAGCCCATCTGTAACCACCACCACACTGCATTGCACACCGGCTGCCCACCTAGTTGATACGTGTGTAAACTAAGGTTAGGAACAGCCAGGTACAAGGATGCAAACAGTTTTATCATGGAGAGAAACATAATCTGTGGTGTTCTTCACCAGAATTGTTTGTTTTTTTGCAAAGAGACTTTATTGAAGTGTTCAAACAGGCACAAAACATACAAAATACAGCAAAATACAGTTTGAATCAAGGGGGCCCATGCCTCGCCACAGTATATACCCAGTAACACAGTAATAGGCCCATATCAAATAGGAGAGCACTCCGTGTGTCACACACTCCCGCCCGGCAGGGGTAGAGGGCAAGCATGGAATTCTGCACTGCAACTGGGGTCACCCCACACTACGAACTAGAACATCCCAACCAACCCGAAACTTTTCCACCTGAGCCCGGTGGCATTCTACCCTAATGCTTCCCGTCAACTGCTTTGCTAGGATGTGCGAAATGGGGCAGCAACCCTCACAACCAAGCTGAGTCTGCTTTACTGGGCACCACCAACTGTAACAAACTGCTGTGGTCACTGGCCAGCCTCGTGCGGACAAGATGTCCCCAGGCCCACCAACTCCCATGGCTTCACACAACAATCAGGCTGGGCTATAGAGCAAGTAGTCTGACTTAACAGCCCCATTATCATCCAGCCCCGCTTTCAATGCCTCAGTAGATACCTTCCAAGCTCGTGCAAAGTCCATTGGCCTCTTGCCCTGGTGTGCCTCCCTAAGTAATGTGCCCCCTTCCCAGTCTGCCTGTCGAAGCAGATGAGCTCTACATTGCTCAACTCTGGGACCAACAGTGTCCTTCCACTGCATCATTTTCTGTCGCTTGGCAAGCACCAGGGCTAAGTCGATGAACCTGGATGTCACCCTGTGTTTAGCTGGCCTGGGATAGATCCCCAGCAGACACAGCTTGGGGGAGAGATCCACTAAGCCATCGGTGGCCTCAGCCAGCAATCGATACACCATGGAGCAATAAGGGGCCAGATGGGAGCAGCTCCATAACACCACCCTCCAAATGGTACCAGGAACAAGCATGAATAGTGGGCGGGAAGTAGGTGTTAAGCTTTTGGGTTGTAAGATATGGCCGATGTTAAATGTAATAGTGAGTAAGTTTGAAGCCAGCATTGTGGGACACCCTGGGGGCATGCCTCTCACAGTTTGGCCCAGTCTCCATCCTTCAAGGCTGACACCAAGTCGGCCTCCCACTTTTCCCACAACTGAGTAAGAGATAACTGCATGTCCACCTGAAGCGCCCCATAGAGCCCCGACACCAGCCTCTAAGTGCTGGCAGTATCACAAATAAACTGGAAACTACGATGCGTCTGGGGCTCAGTATTCTGCTGCCCCCAGAGTCTCTTTACAGCCACAGTGAGAGTACTATGGAGTAGAAATTGCCCAGCCAGGAAGTCAAACTCCACTCGCAGGTCATCAACGGTGTATAGCCCTCCATCTGCATAAAGTGCACCCTCAGTATCTATAGGGCTGGGCGGTACTTGTGAAGTTTCACTCCACGGAATTCCACAGAGTTGCCTAAAAATTCTGAGAGATTTCACATAGTTCCGGGAGTGGATGGTGTTCAGCAAGTTGTGCTGTTCGTGCTGAGTTTTAGCTCGGGACTGCGAAGGGATCCAGCATTCAGTGCTGCTCGGCAGACCTCCTGCTGCTTGCGCAGCAGGAGGTCTGCCGAGCAGCACTGAATGCTGGATCCCTTCGCAATACAATCACTGGTATACAACCTGGTATAATAATCAACAAAGGTCCGATTAATCTCATACTGATTGCAGAGCCATCCCCCGCTGCCGTGACCAACTCCAAAGTCTGAGCTCCATGTCTGGTGGGGTTGGTCAACCAGCCCAACAAGGACCCAGTTGTATCCCTTTCTGCATTGTATGAATTATATATTTCCTATAATCGAAACATCTTAGATGCTCCACACGCTCTGCTACCCTCTCCCTGGCCTCCAACAAGGCTCGCTGGAGAAGTGGCTGTTCAGGACAGTGTCACTCTAGCTCCCAGAGCGATTGTTCAGGTGCAGCAACCTCAGCAGGGGCCATTGGACTTTAACTGATTCCACTATCCACTGGCCCCAAAAGACCGCTGTTGTAAGTAAGTACTGACAAAGCGTAGGTTCTTTCAAAAGATTTATTTCACGCCTCCACTACTCCACATAACTCCAGCAGTCTGCCTCAGCTGAGCCTTGTCAACATTCTAAGGCAAGATCACATGCAACTGCCAGAGTGATAGACCATTCTAAGGGGAGGGGAGAGGAGGGACATACTATTATACATTCAGTTTACAACACATCTTCCCTCCAAATATTTTTATGAAACCAAGAGTAGAACAATATGCACAAGCACAATCGAGAGGAAAAAGAAACAATGGAAGTGAAGATGGAAAAACAGAGGCAAAGGGAGAGAGATAGAGATAGAGGGAAAGAGAGAGAGAGAGAGACAGAGAGAGAGAGAGAGAGCGAGAGAGAGAAAGTAGGAGAACTAGGTAAATGTATCACTTAGGTGCAACTAAGGAGGATAGAGCATTTTTTATGATTGTACATCTGTGGGGTGTCACCCCCACTAGGACTGGAGGAGACAACACAAGATGGTACATTTGAAGCATTGTGTTTCACCAGTTTGTCCATGCTCCAGCACTGTCCATTTTCCATTATGACAACATTCTTTTTGACAATGGAAATGCGCATAGGTTCAAAATACTTATAATCCATTCCTCCTCTGCTAAGTGGTTTTTTGACTCGTACCCAGTCATCAGCTTTCCAGGGCGGATGCTAAGTACCATGTTTTACATCATAATAATTCTTACACTTGGTTTGAGGTAGAACAATTTTTTCTTTACTCAGAGTAGAGTTGTGTTCTAATCTGATACCTCCTGCCAACCAACAGGGAAATAGTTTAGTGCTTGATTTCCTGTGCTTTAAAGCAGAAAAAGGTGAAATCTTACTGACAGAGTTGGGAGTAGTATGGTATGCCCATAACAATGTCCCAAATGGCATCCTCCACTTATAAGCAATTGATACTAGCTAACTGAATGCATTCCTTGTTCATGCGATTGACTCTCTCTACCAGGCCGTTGGCCTTGGGACAGTATAGAGCTGTCCTAAGATGTATGATGTTGAGATGTGAGAGGAATTCAGTTATGGCATGTGAAGTTAATTGCACCCCATTATCTGTCACCAGCGTAGCAGGTATACCTTCAGATGAAAAAACGTCCTTGAGGAAAGCAATTAGAGAATCAGTGGTCACCTGATGGACCATTCTAGTGACGACCCAATGAGAATGGTAGTCAACTAAGACGAATGCAAACCCTTTTGTTACCCCCACAACGATTAATGGGAACAATTATATCTAGCGCTAGTTTTTCCCATGGTTTTTCTGGAACAACCACCGAGGAAAACAAGACTTTGTGGACCATTTTGGACTTATCACTGTTGTAACAAATAATGCAGTCCTTGACCTTGGCTTCAGTCCAGGAATCCATGTTTGGGAACCAATAATATTCTCTCACACAAGCTTTAGAAAGACTTCTGCAGAGGTGGCATATATGAGCCAAGTCTATAACCTTGTCTCGTAAGTTCATGGGAGGTATGATCATATCATTCCTGAGAACAAAGCCGTTCCCCCCCATTAATTTCATTACGAACCTCCCAAAAACCTTTGATGTCATCGTCAACCTCACTTGTATTGCTAGGCCAACCAAGTAGAGCATACGACTTAAGTTTGATCAAAGTCATGTCATTTGTGCTGGCCATCATCCAATCATCATTGGTAATAGAGGAGGAATTGACAACTAGGATAGGAGATTCAGGGGTATCAAATTCTTCCACTATGTCCAATGGGACTTTAGATAAATAGTCAGCCACCTTCTTCTGGTTGCCTGGAATGTATCCGAGTTTGTAGCGAAAACTTTCCAACCCCAGAACCCATTTAGCAATCTGGGGAGTACTGTTGCAAGAACCTTTAGATGAGAATATATAAGTCAGGGGTTTGTGGTCAGTGTGGATATCAAATTGAATACCCCACAGATAAATTTAAAATGCTTGACAGCCCAAAAACATGCCAGAGTCTCTCTTTCTACAACAGAGTAGTTGGCCTATGATTTGTTCAGAACTCCGGAAGCGAACGCTACAATTATTTCCTTGCCATCAATAAATTGAGAGAGGGTGGAACCAAGACCTTTGTTGCTGGCATCTGTGGTAAGTATAGTTTTCCTACTGTGATCAAAGTTACATAGATAAGGAACAGATATAATGGCCTGTTTTTATTCATCAAAACATTTTTGGTGGTCCTCCAACCACTTAAAGTGAATGTGGCTCTTAATCAATTCTCTTAGGTTATAAGTAAGTTCAGCGAAGTCTTTTACATACTTTGCCATGAACTCCGCTAAACCTAAAAAAGACCTTAATTCATCCTTGTTACTTGGAGCACCCGTCTTTTAACCGCCTCTAGTAGACACAATTTGGGTTTAAAGCCATCCTTGGAAATAGTGTGTCCCAGGTATTCAACCATATCTACACCTAACTGGCACTAATCCTTCTTAAGCGTGAGCCCCGCTTCTCTGAGTTTGTTAAGGGCATCTCTGAGATATTTATCATGTTCCTCTACAGTGGCTCCATATACAAGAACATCATCCTGGAAACACAGGGTACCCTCTAAAAGGCGCAGCATGATTTTTTGAAAGATTGCAGCAGACAACGCCAACCCAAATGGCATCCTGCAGTACATATAAGTGCCCATAGGAGTAGTAAATGCTGTTAACCTCCGTGATTCAGGATGTAACTCTACCTGGTGGTACGCATTAGAGAGGTCCAAGACAGAAAAGCATGCAGCCTCCCCCATAGTACTTAGCATCTCATGAATACAGGGTAGTGGATGTCTATCCACCCAGATGCACTTATTAAGATCTCGTTAGTCCACACATACTCTGATTTCATTGCTTTGGCTCTTCTTAGTGATAACAATGGGGGCCAACCACTCTGTGCTTTCTATGGGCTGAATAATTCCTAGAGCCTCCAACCTATTCAGTTCTTTTTCTAAAGGACCTTTCATAAGGTGTGGAATGGGTCTGGTTTTGTGTACAGAAGGTGTAGACTATGGTTTTAATAATATCTTGTGATGGAAATCACCCTAGCTTCTCGCTGAAGATTTCTGGGAATTCCTCCCCAACCCACTCACCACTAAGAGGATGATTAACCACTGAAACTTGTTCGGGCTGTTATGATCCAACTTTATTCCAAGCTCTTTCTGGTGCTGCCAACCCAACAAATTTGATCCCTGTTTAACCC
Organism: Calotriton arnoldi; assembly: GCA_963921515.1. Taxonomy (NCBI): domain Eukaryota; kingdom Metazoa; phylum Chordata; class Amphibia; order Caudata; family Salamandridae; genus Calotriton; species Calotriton arnoldi. Next base: position 166,764 of record CAWUFW010018106.1, on the reverse strand, counting down.
CTTCGCTGCTAGGCCTTTCCCCCCCTGTGCTAAGCCTTTTTTGACTATTTGGGGTAGTTCGCGCTTAGGCCCCTATAACTTTTGACCACATAAGGTATCCATGTCAAACTTGCGTCCTTTTCTTCCAACATCATGGGGATTCTAAAGGTACCCAGGGTTAGTGGATTCCCATGGAGGGGACCCAGAAATTAGCCAAAATACAGCAATTCTTTTTTTGGGGGGGGGGGGAATGGAAAAAAAGTGCTGCAAATGAAAGCGTCTGGTTTTTTCCCTGTAAATGGTATCAACAAAGGGTTTGTGGGGCTGAAATCACCATTTTCCCAGCTTTCAGGGACTGACAGACTTTTGTCAGAAAACCAACATTTTTTACACAGTTTTGGCATTTTACTGGGACATAGCCTATTTTTGCTATTTTTTGTGCTTTCAACTTTCTTCCAGTTAATGGTAGAAATGGGTATAAAAGCAATAATGGATCCTGAAAAGCTATACCTTTTGGAACAGTAGACAAAATTCTGAATTCAGCAAGGGGTCATTTGTGTAGATCCTGCAAGGTTTCTATAAAGAAACTAGCAGTTAAAAATAGGAAAAATTGAAAATGAGTTGAAAAAACCAGCCATTAAATATGTGGAAAATGTGTTTTTTTCAGCTAAATTTGAGGTTTGCAGGGGATTTGGGGTAAGAAAACGTTGGGGGATCCCTGCAAGCCATAACTCGCTTGACTCCCCCGGGTGTCTAGTTTTGAGAAATGTGTGGGTTTGGTAGGTTTCCCAAGATGGCCGCCTAGCACGGGGCCAAATACCCAGGTGATCCCCCTTGCAAAACCAGGTTGTTTTGTGAGAGGTAATTTTGATGTCTCCACAATACGTTTTGGGCCCTTGCCTGTCGCGGGTACTTGACCAACTCACAAAAGTGAGGTACTATTTTTATCGGGAGACCTGGGGGAACGCTAGGTGGTAGGAAATTTGTGTCAGCCCGGTGATCCTACATCTTTCCCACACAGAAATTTGAGAAAAAGTTGATTTTTTTCATCAAAATTTGAGGATTGCAGGGGATTCTGGGTAGGGAAACGTTGGGGGATCAACGCAAGCCATACCTCCCTGGACTCCTCCAGGTCTCTAGTTTTCAGAAATGTGTGGGTTTAGTAGGTTTCCCTAGATGGCCGCCGACCCCGGCACCAAAAACGCAAATGCCCCCTATGTATTCGAAAATGGCCTGGTTTTGCAAGGGGGGTCACCTGGGTTTTTGGCCCCGTGCTAGGCGGCCATCTTGGGAAACCTACTAAACCCACACATTTCTAAAAATTAGAGACCCGGGGGAGTACAGAGAGGTATTCCTTGCGTGGATCCCCCAATGTTTCCCTACCCAGAATCCCCTGCAAACATCAAATTTTGATGAAAAAAATCAACTTTTTCTCAAATTTCTATGTGGTAAAGTTGTGGGATCACCGGGCTGACACAAATTTCCTACCACGCTGCGTTCCACGGGTTTCCTGATAAAAATGGTACCTCACTCTTGTGGGTGGGTCAAGTACCCGTGACAGGCAATGGCCCAAAACGTATTGTGGAGACATCAAAATTACCTATCACAAAACAACCTGGTTTTGCAAGGGGGGTCACCTGCGTTTTTGACCCTGTGCTAGGCGGCCATCTTGGGAAACCTACCAAACCCACACATTTCTGAAAACTAGACACCCGGGGGAGTGGGGGAGTCCAGCGAGGTACGGCTTGCGTGGATCCCCCAACGTTTTCCTACCCAGAATCCCCTGCAAACCTCAAATTTAGCTGAAAAAATCACATTTTTCTCACATTTCCGTGTGGGAAAGTTGTGGGATCACTGGGCTGACACAAATTTCCTACCACCCAGCGTTCCCCTAGTTCTCCTGATAAAAATGGTACCTCACTCGCTTGGGTGGGTCAAGTACCCGCGACAGGCAAGGGCCCAAAACATATTGAGGACGTATGGAGGAACATCGACCCCCATTTGCTGCAATCTGCTCTGGCGGATTCAAAACCTGACCTAACATCTGAGGCAAACAGGGCGACAGGCACGTTTACCAACAGGATAAAAATGGCAGTAAACACTTTAGCCCCAAGAAAAAGCTTCACTACCAAGCGTAAGAAAAATTCCAAACCCTGGTTCTGTGACACCCTGTGGGTACAAAAACAACTTGGCAGACAGTCAGGGAGACGGTGGAGAAGGCATTACAATGTAGCTGATAAAAACTCATACGCTCAGACGCTGACTGATTTAAAAAAAATGATACTCGAAAAAAAAAGTAATTATTTTTCATAGAAAATTCTGCAGGCAGGTAATTCTAGCAAAGCACTCTGTGCAACTTTAAAGAAGCTAGTCAAATTACCTGAATCATCAAAAGAGGACAACAGTGTGGAATTCTGCAACCAACTCGCACGGTTTTTCGAGGACAAGGTGCAAACAGTCTTTAGATCCCTTACAAACAAGGGTATAGATAGCATTGGCAATACTCTCACTAAATCACCTCACGGCTCCAATAATGTTTTTGCATCTTTTGATCCCCCTAATTTAGGACAGATATCCCAGGTAATTAGATCATTGAAGTCAGGAGCACCCACTGACCCCTGCCCCCCAAAAATATTTCAGATGGCACCCGATAGCATCAGTGAGCAACTCAGCATGCTTTTTAAAGAAATGATTAGCTCTGGTATCCTCTCTGATGCATGGAAAACTGTCTCAATTCTTCCTCCATTAAAGAAACCCAATCTAGATCCTAGCGACACTAGTAATTACAGACCTATCGCAAGGATTCCTTTCCCCGCCTAGGTCTTAGAAAAAATCCTTAACACCCAATTAACAGCCTTTATTTCCTCGGCGGACCTGTTAGATCCCACACAATATGGTTTCCGACAGGGGCACAGCACGGAAACCGCCCTGGTTAAGCCAGCAGAGGAGCTACGAGCAATATTGGACTCTGGAGCAAAAGCCGCCCTGATACTCTTGGATCTATCGGCGGCTTTTGACACCGTTAACCATGAGATCCTAATCAGAAGGCTCCTAGAGGCAGGAGTTAAGGACGCTGCCCTTAATTTGATCAAATCATATCTGAACAATAGGTCTCAATATGTTCAGATTGCTGACCTATGCTCAGAGCAGTTTACGCTTCCTTGTGGGATACCGCAGGGCTCCTCGTTGAGCCCCACATTGTTCAACTTGTATGTGACCCCCTTGGCTGATATTATTAGGCAGTTCGGCTTTTCGTTGGTCTCCTACGCGGACGACACTCAAATAGTAGTGTCCATTTCAAGCAGTGTGGAGGAAACTGCGGACCGTTTTAGCCAATGCATGTCCCGCGTAGACCAATGGATGATTGTGAACTGTCTAAAGCTCAACGGAGGAAAAACAGAGGTTCTCCTGCTGGGCTCCGACACATCTTATTGGTCGCAGAACTGGTGGCCTCCCAGTATGGGAGTTCTTCCTGTCCCGCTCAATAAGGTGAGGAATCTGGGTACTATTTTTGATGATAAATTAACATTTCATCATCAGATTAATAAGGTCTCATCGGTGATCTTCCTGACACTCAAAACAATCAGGAAAATTCAGACTTTTATCCCTCCAATGCATTAAAAACAATGGTAACCGTTCTAACCTTGGCCAGACTCGATTACGGAAATGCATTGTATGCGGGCCTTCAAAAACAGCATCTGCTCAAACTCCAGCGGGCGCAGAACACAGCCGCCTGACTGCTGTTGGACATTCCCAAGTTTCAGTCTATCTCCCAAGGCCTGAAGAAACTTCACTGGCTCCCAGTAAAAAAGAGGATAGAATTCAAATCCTTGTGCCTGGCCTACAAAGCTATGCACGGGACCAGTCCCTTGTTCCTGAAACAACACTTCACCTGGTACCATCCAGCCAGAAACTTAAGATCATCACATAGCAAACTCCTCCAAACCCCCAATTACAAAAAAGCTCGATGGGGAGGCAGAAGTTTTGTTCTGAGCACAGTGAAACTATGGAACTCTCTCCTGCTGAACATCAAACTCAGCCCCACATTACTCTCCTTTAGAAAATCACTAAAAACCTGTCTGTTTTCCAACTAAAGCCATGGTCTTTGTTATTCTTGGCAAACCTTTCCGCACAGCGCCTCGACGCCCTCGGGCATTTGTGCGCTATATAAATTTAAAATCAAATCAAATTCAGAAGACATCAAAATTACCTATCACAAAACAACCTGGTTTTGCAAGGGGGGTCACCTGGGTTTTTGGCCCCGGGCTCGGCGGCCACCTTGGTAAACTACCATACCCACACATTTCTGAAAACTAGACACCTGGGTGAGTCCAGCGAGGTATGGCTTGCGTGGATCCCCCAACCTTTTCCTATCCAGAATCCCCTGCAAACCTCAAATTTTGCTGAAAAAAACACATTTTCCACATATTTGTTGTGTGGAATCATCGTGCAGGCACAAATATCCTACCCCACAGCATTCCCCTCAGTCTCCCGAGTAAAATGATACCTCACTTGTGTGGGTGTCCAATGCAGAATTGGCTAAAAATGTATTTTTTTTACAAATGTGGCGCTTAGAATTCTCGGTGCTATACCCTTAATCCCTATGTTTTTGGCTTTTCCAAGTCACAGGCCCTTGCCCCAGCCACACAAGTGAGGTATCATTTTACTCGAGAGACTGAGGGGAACACTGTGGGGTAGGACATTTGTGCCGGCACGGTGATTCCACACATAAATATGTGGAAAATGTGTTTTTTTCAGCTAAATTTGAGGTTTGCAGGGGATTCTGGGTTTGAAAATGTTAGGGGGCCGACGCAAGCCATACCTCGCTGGACTCTCCCAGGTGTCTAGCTTTCAGAAATGTGTGGGTTTGGTAGGTTTCTCAAATTTCTATGTGGTAAAGTTGTGGGATCACCGGGCTGACACAAATTCCTACCACCCAGCGTTCCCCCGGTCTCCCGATAAAAATGGTACCTCACTCGCTTGGGTGGGTCAAGTACCCGCGACAGGCAAAGGCCCAAAACGTATTGAGAAGACATCAAAATTACCTATCACAAAACAACCTGGTTTTGCAAGGGGGGTCACCTGGGTTTTTGGCCCTGGGCTCGGCAGCCACCTTGGGAAACTACCAAACCCACACATTTCTGAATACTAAACACCCGGGGGAGTCCAGCGAGGTATGACTTGCGTGGATCCCCCAACCTTTTCCTACCCAGAATCCCCTGCAAACCTCAAATTTAGCTGTAGAAAACACAATTTCTACATATTTTTGTGTGGAATCACCGTGCAGGCACAAATATCCTACCCCACAGCATTCCACTCAGTCACCCGAGTAAAATGATACCTCACTTGTGTGGGTGTCCAATGCAGAATTGGCTAAAAATGTATTTTTAGAAAAATGTAGCGCTTAGAATTTTCGGTGCTATACCCTTAATCCCTATGTTTTTTACTTTTCCCAGGCACAGGCCCTTGCCCCACCCACACAAGTGAGGTATCATTTTACTCAGGAGACTGAGGGGAACACTGTAGGGTAGGACATTTGTGCCGGCACGGTGATTCCACACAGAAATTTGAGAAAAATTTGATTCTTTCAGCTAAATTTGAGGTTTGCAGGGGATTCTGGGTAGGAAAACGTTGGGGGATCCATGCAAGCCATACCTCACTGGACTCCCCCGGGTGTCTAGTTTTCAGAAATGTGTGGGTTTGGTAGGTTTCCCAAGATGGCCGCCAAGCCCGGGGCAGAAGGACCATGGCTATTTTTTGGGGGGGTGGGGGCATTGGTATGCCCACTCTGGGCAGCCCCCACCTCCACGCATAAAAAAAGCCAGCATAATCACTGGTGCCTAGTGGGCTTTCTGCCCCACCTGGGGGGCAGATCAGGGGCCACTGCCCTCATTTGCCCCCCCAGGGGGGCAGAAAGACTGTGGCATTTGTTTGGGGGGTGTGGACATTGGTATGCCCATTCTGGGCTGACCTCACCCCTGAATTAAAAAAAAATATTTCCTGATGCCTAGTGGGCTTTCTGCCCCCCAGGGGGGCAGATAAGGGGTTATTGCCCCATATGCCTCCCGGGGGGCAGAAAGACTGTGGTAATTGTTTTTGGTGTGGGGGCATTGGCATGCCCATTCTGGTCAGCCCTCACCTCTACATCATAAAAAAAATCCCTGGTGCCTAGTGGGCTTTTTGCCCCCCCAGGGGCAGATCAGGGGCTACTGCCCTCATCTGCCCCTGGGGGGCAGAAAGTCTGTTGCATTTTTTTGGGGGGTGGGGGCATTGGCCTGCCCATCTTGGGCAGCCCCCATCCCTACATTACAAAAAAAAATCCCTGGTTTCTAGTGGGCTTTCTGCCCCCCCGGGGGTCAGATTGGGGGATACTTCCCCCGTCTGCCCCCCGGGGGGGCAGAAAGACTGGAATTTCTCTGGAGGGTGGTAGGGTGGGGGCATTGCCATGCCCATTTTGGACAGCCCTCACCTCCACGCATAAAAAAAGCCAGCATAATCGCTGGTGCCTAGTGGGCTTTCTGCCCCCCCTGGAATGACAACAGCGCGACGTGCGTGCTGATAGTCATTTCAGGGAAACCAGGGGGAGAGCCTCGGGAGCTGGGAAAGTTCTTCCCCAGCTCCCGAGGCTGTTGGGGAGAAAAGGAAATCCCTCGGGAGCCGTCCTGCGCACACGAGCACTGATGCACCCGACGGCTCCCGGCTGTTGTGCGCATGGAAGGGGTTAATCACATACACTTTACCCACTGTAGAAGGGTTTGTGAAAGTTATGCAGGATCTGACATACCCTCAAGGGGGATGGGGTCTTTGTTGTAACCACTAGGGGTAATGAAAGGAATTTGTAACACCACATTATTTGCGGCTGTGAACTTGTTGAAATCAGTAACATTTATGAAAGTAAATGGGGAACAAGAATCAGCAAAAACTTTCATAGGATTACCATCAAGCAGAATGCCACACTCAGGGTAATTAACAGAACCAATCATCTCACCCTCATTCACCTGAAAAAGAATTTTTTAGACTGTTTGAGAATTATCATCAAATGTTTTGTCATCTCCTCGTTTATCCTTTTTTTCTGTGTCTCTGCATACCCTTGCAAAGTGGCCTCTCTTATTGCACCTCCTACAGGTAGCTGTCAGGGTCGTAGCTAGGCCTTAGGCTGCCCGTGGCGGCACCTGCTTTTGCCGCCCTCGGCAAAATGAAAGAAGAGCGGGGGGGCCGCCTGCCGCCCCAAAACTCGTGCCGCCTGGGGCGGTTTGCCCCCATCGCCCCCCCCTAGCTACGCCACTGGTAGCTGTTCTTGCTTGGCAATTGGAAGTGTTAGCTAAATGATTAAAGCTACCACAGCGGTAGCACTTCAATTTGTTATTCTCTCCCTCAGCTTTGTATTTTGGATTACTAGACTGCTTAATTTTGTACACATCATTGTCCGTAGCATCTCTACAAACTTCTGAAACTTGTTGAAAAGAAGTGGTGGACTGAAATTCGATTAGACAGAAGGCAGTATGTTATATGGATCTAGCGATCTCCAATGCTTCATGTAGATCAGGTTGTTTCTGTAGAAGTTTTTCTTGAATTCTGATATTGTTGGTACACCGTACAATTTGGTCACTAATGAGGGAATCATTAAATTCACCAAAATTGCACAAACTACTCAAACCCCTAAGAGCAGCAACGTAATTTGTAATACTTTCATCTTTACCTTCTGTCCGGCAGAAAAAAAAATTGTCGCTCAAGAACCGTATTGATTTTATCACCGAAATGTTTTTCTAATGTTTAACCTATTGTATGGTGTGCGCATCACCGTAGTACAAGAAAATGCGCCAGAGATATCCTTTTTATTCCTTTTCATTGTCTTTCTTTAATCAGGAGAAAATTTCTTTTTTGTACCTGAAAGGATTGCGCATCACCGAAAAAAGGTGGTGCGCAAACGAAGCTCCAACGCCCTCAACTGCAACATGGATTATGCACAGCTGAGGAAAAAATTATTTGCCCACCATAAAGGCCGCCCACTAATTATGTCAGAAACAGCCTCCGGCAAGAGCCAGAAGCCGTCAGGGCGCAGGTCCTATGTCCCAAAACAGAGAGCCGGAATCTGGAAGAAATGGCTCAGAAAGTCATAGAGCCACGGCGAAGAGCAGCTGCAGATGCCACAGGCAAGCTGTGCTTCGTCGCGCTCCACAGTGGGTCAGAGAGCCTAGGTGAAGAGCCGCTGCATATACCACAGGCAAGCTATGCTTTGTCGTGCTCCTTAGCGAGATGGTGAGCCATGGCGAAGAGCAGCTGCCGAAGCCACAGGCAGGCTATGCACTCATGCGGATGAGAGGGAAACGTAGGCAATGAGAAGACAAAGCGCTCCTCACAGCAAATACTGAATAAACAACTGAAGTAGCGTAGTAAGAGGCATAGCAGGTTGAGAGGAAGCGCAAGCTTATCTGCGAAAACGACTTGGAAGCAGTCTGTTTGAAGTCAACAACCCAGTGTCAAACAGTACGCCAGGGAATCAGTCCAGCCATTCAATTCTGCTGCCAACCACTCCACTTGACTCGTACCTGCTGAGGCCGCACTGGACCAGGGTCTTGCCAGAGGAGTCACAGAGGGCTTACCTCACAGAGCAGCATAGAGGATATGGCGGAATACAGTAAAACGACTTCTCGGACTTGAAGGACAAAAGAATGGCTTCAACTGTGGAGAACCAGAAGGGGAGGAGACAGAAGATGCCCCCTTGTGCAAGCCAGTCGTCCCCAGTGTTGTATGTAAGAACTGACAAAGTGTAGGTTCTTTCAAAATATTTATTTCACGCCTCCACTACTCCACATAACTCCAGCAGTCTGCCTCAGCTGAGCCTTGTTAACATTGTAAGGCAAGCTCACAGGCGACTGCCAGAGTGATAGAACATTCCAAGATTCTTAGGGGACGGGGAGGAGGGACATACTATTATACATTAAGTTTACAACAACAACCTTATAGCCTCCCACTCATTAAGCACTGAAGATGCCGACCACTCATTCTCGGTAAAACAATGTTGAATGGTCTCCCGGAACGCCTGGTCCCCCAAGATGTCTGCCTTTAATCGGCAACTGAAAATACAGGTACATGAGTCTCTGCAATGCAATGTTAACTCCATGCCCGTGATTTCGCTCAGCATGTTGGGTGAGCACAGAAAGGTATCTAGTCGAACATTCAACGCATTCAAGGCTGAGTGGTAGGAGAAATCCTGCTCCTGAAAAGGTGATATCACCACTGATCTACAAGCCCCCAATGGTGCTGCCAGTCAGAGAACTTTCCAGCTAGATGGGTGGCAGGGGAGTCCCTTTGCAGGGGGTGGGAGTGATCCATGTCAGCATTGGCCTCACAATTAAAGTTGCCACCAATGATGAGCATCTGCGGCATTAGGGGAGCCAGAGTACAAAATAATCTCCTGGAATGTGCGCAATCTGAATAATATGACTAAGCTCTAGTTGCAAGCGGTGCATACAGCTTTATTATAGGAGACTCACTAGAAAATTTGAGGGAGGCGGCGCTGTGTAATAGATGGCGGGGGCATGTGCACCCTATGCTGTGCACGACCCAAGGACATGCGTGGCTGGAGCTTGGGTTTATGTATGGCAATAAAATATTACTTTCCATTTAAAAAAAACCCTCTAGAAAGGTATTGAACAACCCAATGGTTAAAGTAACATTATAGTTATGAATTGTAATTCTATCTTACTCTACATTAAAAAAAACCTTAGAAATTCACAAAAAACAAGGTTAAAGTAACGTTATAGTTAGGTGAAGATTTCAGTGACAACGTAATGCTTTAATCTAAAAAAAAATGACTGTAATTCACCAGTTATAGTTTTCTGTAGTAACTATAAATTGTGACCCAAAGTAACTATAACTTGCACTGTAGTCATGCACAGCTAATTGCTCCACATAATAAATCACTCATGACATGATCTATGACAGCCCTGATAGAATGACTGCAACATCGGAAATTACATCTTTGATGACAACAATGTGTATGTTGAGAAACAGAGACTGCTAGAGAAGAAAAATGTGCTCCAGTCAGACAGAGGCACATGGGTCCCCTGGGCCACGTTTGGCTCGGGGAGAGGGGCCATGTACCCCCTCTTCTTTACTATTGATGCCTTGCCCCAAGGGATGGGTTGGGCCCCTGTCTGTGGGCTCTTCCACTTGCTGGGTGAGTTCGAGTTTCGATTGGTCCTCTAGGAGTTTGGTCATGTTGGGATCAGTGAGGTCCTCCTGTTGGTAGTCACTAAGGAGGTTGAAGGTGCTGGAGTTGATTATCGGGGGCCGATGATGCTACTGAAGTTGGTGTAGGGGCGGCTGTATGAAAGGGTATAGTTAGAGGTGAGGAGGAACTTGAAAGTCAGGTGTTCCATGTTTCTGGTGGTGCTTTCTGACATGGTGGAGCATTGGATGGACTCTTTGAAGATGATTCTGATTCATCCTCTGGGTCTCTTCCTCCTGTCTTGTGATCTTGTATCCTGAGGGGATTGCTGTGGGGATGTCGGGGCTGATGAAGGGGTCAGCAAGGTGTCAGCAAGGTTTCAGTCAAGAAGGGCAGGTCCGGTGAGTGGTCATGCAGTAGATCCCAGATACCAGGGCATTCTTGGTGGGGGAAGGTGTGTTGAGGAGTAGGCATGACAGGGAACGGTGAGGTGCAGGTGAGGCCGGGTGTACTTTGGGTTTGTGTGTTGTGTGTGTTGGGTGGGTGTGAGGTGGATGCAGGATGGTACAGGTGAAGAGGCAGGTGGCACAGGAGAATCACCGTCAGTGTTGACCAGTGAGGCACAGCAGCAACACTGGCAGTAGCAAATTGGGTACAGGGCACAGAGGGTAGAAGTGGAGCAGCAGTGGAGGGTGGGAGAGTTCTCCCACTGGGCAAAGATGAGGCTCAGACGGGCTTGCCTTTGGTGCACCAATAACTAGGAGAGGGGGAGCTTCGGGCCGTGGGCAGGGCAAGCGAATGGCAGGAGGCAGGAAGGGAGTGGTGCGGGAGAGGCAGCATCGCCGGGGCAGCGCTAAGGAGAGCAAAATGAGCTGCAAAAGAAAGGAAACGAGGAGGTAACAAAGCATTTGAGAGTGTAAAAAACTGCAAATAGGTCAAAAGGCCAGAGAATAAGTGAAGAGCAGTGAGAAAAACACAAAACAGAGGGGCAACGAAAGAAAAACGCTAGTGAATGGAGGAAGCAGAAACAGGTGGCATAAAATGAATGAAAGCACACTCTTCATGAATGGTTGTGTTATCTAATGAAAAATCGTCTAGTGCAAAAACTTATTTACAGACTGCATGACCAATTCCCAATGTTGATGCAACCGAGGGCCTCTTTCTGCAGGCAGTACAGAGCAACATTCCGGTAAAATGACAGTGGCTGCCATGGTGGATGTTTTTTATGATGCCTACTGTTTTTGTGTAGCAATCAGTAGGGGTTGCTCTTGATAACACGTGGTGTGGGGGTGGGTGGGGAGGTGTTGGGGTTTGGGTAATTAACACAAAAAAGCACTTACCTGTTGCTACCGGCCACCATCGTGGTATTCTTCTGCTCCGGTCTTGACTTTGATTCCCCAGGAGCTGGTGCAAACTGCGCAGCTCCTAGGCACCAATCAAGATGCTGCTCTATTTACTAGCATGAGAGCAGCGCTACGATTGGCCTGAGTGGGCTGGTTTGATGCTCACTCAGGTCCTAGGAGCCTGAGCCTCATCTCCACCCGGCTGTGTAGCACAGTTCGGGTGGGAAAAGATCAAAGTGTACTACTCTTCCCCTGCTTTCATTATGTCCCTACACCACCCCGCCGACTTGTCTGGCTCTAGTGCGGAAAATGGTTTTATTTTCATTTTATTTTTCCCATTTCCTTCAGCTTGCTGGCTGTCAGCAGGGGGGTCTATGCTCCTCCGCCATAGTGGGCGAGCCACCGCTGGTTGCAATCCCCATTTTTTCTGAATTTAAGTGTTTGGCTTTAGACTGCACACTGGAGCATTGCTGCCCAGTTTCCAGTGTATGTGCTCTGACCTGTAAAAATGTAGAAATCAGCTAATCCCTGACTGGAACATTTAACTCTCCTATAAGGCCATATGGCAACGGTTCCCAAACTTTTTCGACTTGCGGCTCCCTTGACCTATTGGTTGTTGGCGCAGCTCCCCATTATGTTATTTTTTGGCAAGTGGGGGGGATGTAAGCCCGGCCTCGGGAGAACTTCCATTTTTCTCCCTGAAAATAATTTGGATGAAGACAATGGAGCTATTATAATCATAACGAGTTATTTTGTGGGTTTTTGCATGAATGTTCTAGATATGTCTCTCACTGCTGTGGCTCTGAGCATGGATGTTCGAGTGGATGTGTTTTTGAATGTGTGCATTGACGAGTATTGTAGATTACTATGTATGTGGATGTAAGTGCATTGATATTCTGTGTCTGTCTATTTGCATTAATGTTTTAGGTTGGTGTATGGATTGGAGCAATGTGACACATCCTTAGCGGTAGTAGGCACAGGCTTAGATGAACACGACTCCAAAAGCGTGCCAAACCAGGCTGACTAAGTCCTTCACAAAGAGGAAACAATGCTCCAAGTCTCTGGGTTCCGTGGTAGCAGAAAGAGGCCAATATTTATTTTCAAACACGATGGGGAGGTAAAATAAAAAAGCATAATAGCATAATTTAAAAAGAAATATAACTGATGTCCCAAATCTTAAAAATTCTTTAAAAAATGTTTCAGTCGTGTTAGGGCATAACAATTATATGTAAACAGCTGAATAAATACACGTATTTCATTTATATTAACAAAGAATGGGGCATTCTTGGGAGAAATATCGGACTGGTGCAGAAATGAATGGGCCAGTCGACAATGGGTGCCTCCTATTGGAAGCCTGAGAATGTCTTTTGGTGTGTGAGGGCAATTTGAGGAGCCTGCAAATAAAGTTTTAGGGCGTGGCAGGTCTTGGTAGAATCGTTGCCAAGTTACACCTAGGCTATTCCAGCTAAGTGGCAACTGCTGCAAGTTGGAAATTGTGCACTCCTGCAGTAAACTCAGCCTGAGGGTGCAGATGTTTTTGAAACTAAACGTGGGGAAAATGTTTTTAAAAATCATTTGCCACAGCTTCACAGCCTTTTAGACCAGGATCAGGTAGAGCAATACCAGGGGCAACCCAGGAGTCTCAGTAGCGACACCTAAATGATGCCAATGCTTTTAACAACCACACAATAACATAAAATTGAAGGAAAAATAGCAATAATGTTCTAAATATGCCTTGAAGTTTAAAAACAGCTCCCTGATGCAAGTTTTCAGCTCAATGCGCTACATTAAGAGGTCTACTGCTTATGAATTTGAAGCCACGAGAGGATCTCATGACAAAGGCAGTGCCTCACTGATCTTTATACACAAAATACAAGTCTGTGTTCTGCGTATTACACGTGGTGCTCTTCAGCAGGCACATTAACCCTCTATGCTGCTTTAAGAGGAGTCAAAACTATGAAAAGGCAAAGTTCACATCTAGTCGTCATTACCTACTATAAGCCCCTGAAAATTGCTGTGGACACAAAACCTCTGCATCAGGTTCTTTCAACCTCCGCAAAATATTCAGAAATGCCTTTTGAGCAACAAAGAAGTGTGTTATGAAAGTGTTGAGCGCTCACCTTAAAGGGCGCGTCACTGAGGGCCAGGCGACACTGTGGCATGCTATTGCTGGTAGCTGCATGCTGGCCTGAGTCACATCACGGGTGGTGGCCACAGATGTCAATTCTTTGTCTCCCTCTCTCTCTCTCTCTCTTCCTCTCTCTCACACACACACAGTGAGGGGCTCGTCTCTTGAGAGGGCGGAGGGATGCGAGGGCCTGGCAGCAGGTCAACTAACGCATTTCAAACAGGGCCTTCATTTGTAGCGCTTTGAGGCGCTACATTAGAATGAGGACCCTGCAACAACCGCTAGGATGGAATATGATACATATTGCGAGAAAACAGAGTCATGGACATAGAAAGGGGACCTTCCCACACCTACTGTTTTATTCCAAGATGGCAGGGCCTTGGCTGAAACTGATTTCTCTTCTGCGGATGCCATCCGAAAAGGTGCAGAGCGCGTAGAGACGAGACGGACGCAGCAAACTGAGCCACAATCACACTTCTTAATGTGGTTGAGCTGCCATTAGTGGTGATCGTGCACACCACTACAAAGTCGTATTTCTCTAATTTTTTCTCACAATTCCTTGAAACTGAACTGGGAGCTCACTGTCGTAGGGGCCATCTAATAGCATACACATGCCATGCACACTGTCTGTCACCTGTATCTTGCGCTGGCAGTAGGGTGAGTGGTACTGCGAGCCCAGCTGGGTGGTCAGTACATGCACCCCCAGCCAATCATCAAGTGGCAGTCATGCTAATTTGAAAATAGCCTAATTTTCGCCACTACATGCGCATCTGTTCACGGCACCTGTGGCTAGCTTTTCTCAGCGTACTGGGTTGCCGCAGCACACAGATTGGGAACCTCTGGTACATGGTGTAGAAACTTTACCTAGGGCCTGGAAATGTAAATGGACTTATTGTGGCATCCAGTAGTGTGATAAGGATAGCATGGCTTCACTGTTACAGTTTAAACCTGCGACCTGCTAAAATAAACATTTTTAATAGCTAAAAATCTTCTTTTTTAATTTTAGTAAGTCACTCCTATGTAAGCCTCATAGCCCACAAGGAAGAGTGCATGGAATTTAAAATCGGGACTTGTAGAAAATGAATGTTACCATGTCTCTACAGTGGCAAGGCCCAAAAAGCTATTTTCACTGTTGTAGGCATAGCTGTCCTATGTAGAAAACTAGACTAACTTGGGAAAGGGACCAGCTAGAAAATTAATTAAACCACTATTTTAAATCGTTATTAAAAATCCAATTCTTTTGTGAAGCCTGAAATGGAATAAGATTAAGAAGAATTAACTTTTTCAAAGTTAAACTGTAGCTGCCTGAGCTTTCAGGAGGCTAATTTGCATTTCCTCTCCAGCTACTCCAACCAGTACTTACACTTGAATGAGGTGTGCAGTTCCTCCTAGGAGCACGCAGTAGGCTGACCTGAAAGGCAGAGATGACTCCACTGTGCTCAGTGAAATATGTAGTGTGGGGGCTATGCATGACAGGTCTGTCTGAAGCACACTTAAAGTTTTGTGCCCGTCAATGAAAGCAAACAAGATGCTTCGACAAATCTTATGTATTGCCTGTCTGGTTTCTGAAGGATCCTGCTTTAGCCCTACCAGTCTTCTGTCTCTGGGTTTGCTATGGGTATACTGCCTGACTGAAACTGCATTTTAGTGGTAGATGTGAGAGGACACTAGGATTACCATAGTACACTCCCCACTCACACCGCCTGTCTCAGAGCCCAGGTTTGGCCTTCCCAAACACTTTCACCATCTTGAAAATGCCTGGCATATGGCATTTTGGGCATGTTTGCAGTAAGGCAAACAGGTACTGCTGAAAAAGTGAGTAGGGTTACCCCCAGGAACTTCTACCTCATTGATTAGGGAGTGCCCAAGAGTTATCCCCAACCACTTGTTAATGCCAGGCATAAATGTGGCACACCAAGGCACCTTCATTAGAACACTGCTGGACATATGAAAGGATACCAGGAGGACTGAACCTCCTGTCCTTGGCATCTGTGACTTGTGAAAAGGGCCTGAGGAGGTTGGATGACCTTCCACTTGAAACACATGGGCTGCAAGATCTCCAAGGATCACAAGTCAGATCCCTTGGGTTGCTCCACAAACATAAAAAAAAAAAAACATATTTGTGAAGTATCCCAGCTGGCCAGTGGCAACAAGACCTGGACTGGACTTTGATTTTGCCACCTGCCTGACACCATGAGAGTCTCTAAGTGGTCCCCCACATGTTCTAAAGGCCTTGAAGTGTATGCCTGTGGCATCAAAAAAAGTTTGGAAACGTTTTCAAAACTTTTCTCCATAACTGCAGAGCTTCAAGGAGACTGACCGCAAAATGTATCTGTCCGGCTCTTCCATGGCATCAGATTGAATTCCAGGTTTGTCTCGTGAGGAGAAGAGTTTTTCTATGGAAAAACGACAAAGCTCCTCTGGAGATTGGGACCTATAAACTTTTTCAATCTTTACTACTTCTATGCCCTACCGGGGCCATTCTACCTGGCGGATCCAACTCACTGTCTGCCTCAATTTGCACTTATGCATCTGTCTACCACAACCACAGACTACCATTGGCGATTTGCAGTTTTTTGGGTTATTTTCACTTAAATCTTCAAAACGTCATATTTCCGGAACCCCTTAATGGGTTTTTGTTGTTGTGGTTAAATTTAGTTAATTCATATTTTTTCTTGTTTTATAAATTGGAGTGGGATTTTTAAATGTGATGTGTATTTGACTTTTTAATTGTTTTGGTACTTCTTAATGCTTTACAAATTTTCCTTAAGTTAAGATTGCCTGATCGGTGCCATAGCTACCAGGGACTGAGGTCAGATTTAAATTATTGAAACCTTTGACTGGGCCTAACAAGTTATTGACTTTATGACTTTTGGTTGATGTAAAAAATTTGAATATTAGTTGAGGGGGAGGTAAGACTGTCCTCAAATAATAAACACAATGCTTGTTAGGGTGAACCAGAAAAGTCACTAAACCTTTGCTTAACCCTTTGGTAGCTTGGCACAAAAGCACCAGGTTAACTTAGAGGCAATGTGTAAAATATTTAAGCAGCACCCAAACAGTAACAAAGCAAAAACACAATACAAATAACATTTCAAACCAGTGTAAAAAAATAAGTTAATGAAATGAAAAAATCCAATCAGTAGAACCAAAGGTATGTATTTTTCAAGTTTCAGGTAAACAAAGCACCAAAAAGCACAAGACGCCACTCACAATTGTCTCATTGTGCAGTACAGGGGTAAAGTCACAAGTTCAGGACAACAGCGATGGAGCATATGTCAGATACAGGGACCAGGTACGTCCCACTGAAGAGTTTACCTTATCAAGTTCAAATTCACTCGAGGAGTGGCAGGTGGAGGATTGCTTTGGTGGTGGCCATGAAGAGACCATTGTCAAGGAGAGGAGCAGGTTGGAAATCATGGACGGTTGCTGTTGTAGTGCATAGAGCTGGTCGTCACTGGAGCATCGTGTTGGCGGTCAACGCAGGCTGTCACTGCTGACATGGACTGTCAGGGTTGAAGTGAAGAACAGTTGTTGCTGGAGATTCATTTTGGCAGGCATTGCAAAAGATTGTCATTTGGCACACAGAGTCCACTTCACAGTCGTGAGGATCCCAAAACATCTGTATTTTCATTTTTTGTCAGGAGAAATACTCTTTGATGCCAGCCAAGAGTCCAGGACCTGGGAGGCATATCTTGGGGATCAGGATGTACTCCAACAGAGGCCAGCAGCAGGGAAAAGGTAGGTCCAGGAAGGTCCAGTTGGTGCTGTCAGCTGAGCAGTTGCAGAGAGAAGTATGTTGTGTCCATGTAGCTCAAACAGGAGGTTGACCAACTGACCCTTGGAGTCACTTCTGGAGAGCCTCAGCTCAAGGCAAGCAGGTCCAGCCTTTCTAAGCTAGACAGTCCTTCTTCTGAATATTCCACAGGCCCAGGAGTGCTAAGACGAGAGGTTTTGAAGGAGCAACTTTTATCCTCCGTGCCAGCCTATGGGTGGGGGATGCCCCCTTTGTCTAACAATCCCCCTTTCTCGGGTTTGGCTCCAAACTGTCCAGGGTAACAAAGGACATACAGGCCTATGTGTGAGCTGCATGTGTCACTGCCAGCACAGGCAGTCCTTAGAAGCCAGGTGCGCTAAAGCCCTGGGCTTCAGGTTGTTCAGAACACGGCTGCCCGCCTGGTCTGCACCCTTCCTCCTCGTTCTCCATCTGAACCTGTATTACGATCACTTCATTGGCTTCCCATAAAAAACATACCCTTTTTAAACTTCTCTGATTGTTTTTTAAATCCTTACATGTGAATGGTCTAGGCTATCTTAATAACAAGCTGCACCTATATATTCCTGCTTGCCACCTTAGATCCAGCGAATTACTGCTGTTATGTCCCAGATGTATTTGTACAGCCAGGCATGGGGGCAACTCTTTTTCCTTCCTGGCCCATCAACACTGAAAGCAACTACCCCTACAGCTACGCTCTTGTCCAGACCTGCTTTCATTTAAGAAATCTCTAAAAACATGGCTGTTCAATCTTTAATGTTATCATGATCTGTGACCTGTGCTGAGAGCTCAAGCGCCAAGAGATGCCCTCAGGGAGGAGTTATGCACTCAATAAATCTATGTGACATAACATAACAATAAGGTTACCTAGTGTTAATCTATGGGAGAGATAGCATTACAATAGTACAAAATGACTTAAGGAGTTTTTCACTGCCAGAGCGTGTAAAACTTAAGTACACATGTCTACTTTTTGAACACCACCAAAGCACCCTGCCTTAAGAGCCATTAGAACCTACCACAGGGGTGAGTTATTAGTATTTAAAAGGAAGGTTTAGGCCTGGTAAAAGGTGTAATTTGTTCCAAATATGCACAGCTCTAGCTGGTTCCTCACCCGGCCCAGCAACAGCCACCTTATACTCAGATCACAAGTCACTAGGAACTTCAATCTCAAACAACAAATTCAAATCAATCTGGAGCATTTTTTAAATGGTGGTCAAACTATGAACTTCCCTCTAATACTTCTTAGGACCCTCTCACAATTCTGGAAACTTTGGAGCATGTCATAAAGCCATAAAGATCTGCTCTGGTCCAAGGCACATGCACATAATTCTATCCATGTACTTCTCTTAATGCAAATTCTGAAACTGTCCCTATTTCTGAATCAGTAATTGACTATTTCTCCCTTTTTCCTGTCTCCTAAAGTTTCTTTTACCTGCTGTCCCTCTTGTGAGGATCTGGTGTTGCAAGGATTCTGTTTGGAAACAAAACTGTGCCTTGGGAGAACTGGACGTCAGTATGTACGGACTCAGGGGTCGAATCGATCCCGGTCGGAGGCGCACCTAACACCATTCGCCCGGGAAAAAAGCCAGGCGAATGCCTGTTTCCTGACCGACTCGCACATACGTCCGAACGAGCAAGTACGATGCGCATAACTGCCCAGATCACGACCCAGTCGCACTCACCCAATACAGCTCCTGTTCTCCGACCGAGGCGGATCCGGAAACGCAGAATCGAGTCGCACGGAGGCCAAAATGCAGCCTTGTCCGGCCGGACTAGTACGATGCGTCTTCCGTACACGCCGAACCCGTCGCTACGCACGGCACGTCAAATCATCCGGGAGAGGCGCACATAAGCTCCGATTCGCACCACAAGACGATCCACGGCTACGAGACGAACACGCCAGCGACGAGGACGAGGCGAAGCAAAGAGAAAGACGAACGAGACGAACCGACCATGAATCCCATCGCGCCGATCCTACCAATACTCTACATCTATTACCGGAACTGGTACGGACGCGTACGGCTCAGAAGGTAAGTCAGACACCCACCACACAAACAAACCACACGTACTCGACATACCACACACACACATAGGGATGCAGAAATTACTTACACCAGCAACAGCAGCACCATAGGGGCGGGATGGCTATCACCAATGCCACATATACACATAGGGGCCTGGATGCCAACCACTAACACCACCCCTACCCATGGGGGGCTGGATGCCTACCACCACTACCACCTCAACTCAGGGGGTGCCAGATGCCTACCACTACCACCACCACCCCTACCCAGGGGGTGCTAGATGCCTACCACTACTACCACCCCTACCCATGGGGGGCTGGATGCCTGTCACTACTACCACCCCTACCCAGGGGGTGCTAGATGCCTACCACTACTACCACCCCTACCCAGGGGTGCTAGATGCCTGTCACTACTACCACCCCTACCCATGGGGGCTGGATGCCTGTCACTACTACCACCCCTACCCAGGGGGTGCTAGATGCCTGTCACTACTACCACCCCTACCCATGGGGGGCTGGATGCCTGTCACTACTACCACCCCTACCCAGGGTGTGCTAGATGCCTACCACTACTACCACCCCTACCCATGGGGGCTGGATGACTGTCACTACTACCACCCCTACCCAGGGTGTGCTAGATGCCTATCACTACTACCACCCCTACCCATGGGGGGCTGGATGCCTGTCACCACTACCACCCCTACCCAGGGGGTGCTAGATGCCTACCACTACTACCACCCCCACCCATGGGGGGCTGGATGCCTACCACTACTACCACCCCCACTCAGGGGGTGCTAGATGCCTACCCCTACCACCACCCCTACCCAGGGGGTGCTAGATGCCTGTCACTACTACCACCCCTACCCATGGGGGGCTGGATGCCTGTCACTACTACCACCCCTACCCAGGGGGTGCTAGATGCCTGTCACTACTACCACCCCTACCCATGGGGGGCTGGATGCCTGTCACTACTACCACCCCTACCCAGGGTGTGCTAGATGCCTACCACTACTACCACCCCTACCCATGGGGGGCTGGATGCCTGTCACTACTACCACCCATACCCAGGGTGTGCTAGATGCCTACCACTACTACCACCCATACCCATGGGGGGCTGGATGCCTGTCACCACTACCACCCCTACCCAGGGGGTGCTAGATGCCTACCACTACTACCACCCCTACCCAGGGGGGGCTGGATGCCTGTCACTACTACCACCTCTACCCATGGGGGGCTGGATGCCTTCCACCAACAACACCCCCACTCATAGGATGGGTAATGCATGACACAACCAGCACACACCAACATAAGGAATGCAAGAAAAAGACATCCCCCCAACACCATGACAAGCGTGTGTAGACTGTGTCAAATGCCTACAACACTGAACATGACTTTGAACATACAATGTGACCCCCTATCACATGTGTCACACATAAATGTGTGTGGCCCCCACAATGCAAGCAGACCATGACCACTGTGGCAATGGGGTCCAACCCCCATCATCACAGTGACCAAAAGGTAAGTGTGGGGTCCATAGCTGAAGCACATTTTGAACATTGTGGCAATGGGGTCTAAACCCCCATCATCACAGTGACCAAAATGTAAGTGTGGGGCCCATAGCTGAAGCACATCTTGAACATTGTGGCAATGGGGTCCAAACCCCCATCATCACAGTGACCAAAATGTAAGTGTTGACATTGAAAAAGCTGCAACTGCCAAACTGCATGGATGATTCCTGGTCACAGAACAACAAACACATCAGTGGCAAAGTAGTGCTTGTGTCCCATAGCAACATATATTGGGGGAGGCAAACAGTGCAGTGCAAATAAGACATACCTTTGGCCAAGTGCAGACAAACATCACCCATGGGGGCTGACACTGTCAACATTCATCAATGACACAATGACAGAAGTGACCATCATAATGCAGACCCACATATTTGCACCAATGGGCACACAAATGTAGATACCCTGTGGAGACTGTAGATGTGAGGTGAACAGATACCATACCATGGCAGCAATGGGACACACTAACAATGATCATTGTGCTGACTGATGACCTAGGAGTCCCAGGGACAGCAGGTGAAACCCACCAAACAACATACAGCCAATGGCACACTAAAGATATGCCAATGCAGTGGTGCAGATGCACAAACACAAACAGGCAGACACACACTGCACATCAAACACAACAGGTGAGGGGGGTGCCAGTGTCCCCAGGCAACCACACAACACATGATGAGGCCTGAATACCAATTACACAGATGTGCATACAGTGCCACACAAAAGTAACTCATGGATCCAAATCCCCTATGTGGGCAATCAGGCATTGTTAGATGAGAGGGAGCACAAATCACACATGTCACACAAGCATGTAGGAACAGCAACTGACACAGCAAGACACAGACACACCACAGCACTACCCCCAGGGTCCCCACAATGTGGTGACCCTGGGCTGCATGACAATCCCACTGTGATGACAAAGCTAGATGTCGTTCACACTGTGAACCACAGTCATGTGTCCTGAGCAACAAACTACCATCACACCTACACAAGCACAAATCAATCAGCACGGCCAGTAAGCCAAGGCCAACATGGAGGCAGGGGTCTAGCCGGGCAACAACTCTCATCTGCACACACTCAACACCACACACCTCGACCTCCAACAATGTGCAGCAGTGAAGCTCACATGCACTGGTGACATTGCACATGGGTGGTGGTGGGAACCAAGGTCCAGAAACACATCACACATGGCCACTCAACAAGACTCCTGAATGTCTGACACACTGCACACTACGCTGTACATGGACATGACGGCAATACCACACCAATCAATGGGATCCCAGCCACAGTCCCACACCAATGAAGAAGCCAAGGTCACCCACAAAGAACACACATAGACAACTACCAACATTGCAGCCCTGACCCTGAGGAGTGCCAGCAGTCACACACACAACGTGTCACAATCACTGAAAGCTAACACAAACTGGAAATTACATGACAGGTGTAAACAACAAGTGCCAAGGGGAATCCTGACTGTGTCCCATCTGCGTCTTCCCACAAACTCAGCCCTGACAGCAAACACACCTATGGGTGACACCCTGATGACCAGTAATGTGCCATGCACCCACATCCCAGAGAACCCAGGGTGAAGATTTTGGGGGAACATAGGTCAACTCAGCAAGCATCACAAACAGGAACATCACTAGGGATCCCAGCATGCACAGCAAAATGGAAGTGAACACACAGACATGCTCACACAACACACACCTTGGGCGCAGGCAATGTCACAGGATTACACACTGCCATGAGGGGACTCCACTCCTGTGTGAGGAAAGCTGTGCCATATGTTGCCTCAGTAGGGCTCCATCATGTCAGCAGAACACTTGGTCACACAGTCAACAATTAGCACCAAATGAAGGCTCCCGTCACATCAGCCTGGTCATGGGAGTGTCAACGAAATCATCAGCACAGATCCAACACACATGTATAGCAAGTTGCACTGACAACACAGATGAGTCCTTCCCCATTGATGCCCAAACCTGCATGTCCAGTGGAGATGGCCACACGGTCAGGGAAGTAGACTAATTGAACAATGGCAAGCACAACAGATGTGCAGGGGTGGAAGCCACAGATGTGACATTGCTAATGTAAATAGGAAATCCCAGTGCCAAATATTGAAAACATGACACCCTCATATGCTGCTAAGGCTGACATGGATACACTACAGGATAGGACACATTGCCCGTGGACCACATGGGTTCCTGCACAGTAACACTTCATTTTCATGAGACCAAAAATCACCATCACTGCAGCAAGGGCATGGTTAGCATCATCAACATTATGTACATCAGAAGCAAAACCACTAGAGAACAGAAAGTTGCTTTATTCAGCATATGTGGGTTCAAAAGTTGAAGTCCAATAAAAAAGAAACAAAGGCCAATGGCCAGTCCATCCTGAAAGTCAAAACAGGGTGACAGTGGCAGATGTCACCCTACGCATGCCTGCACTGCTAAACACCAGGGACAATCCCCTCGGAGGGGCATATGGTGGGGCAGGCCAGGCACCGCAGGGACAGGATCAGGGCTCACCAGAAGGAGGCAGGGAAGGGGTGGTGGGTGCTGGAGAGCCACTGACAACTGCAGTGGAGGTGTCTGACATGGTGTGTGCCGGCACAACTGGGGGGCATGACTCAGATGGTGTGGGTGCCGGCACGACTGCAGTGGGCCGTGCAGATGGAGTGGACAGGTTCCCCACTGCAGTGCCCAAGTCAGACCGGATGGTAGTGGACTCCACTGCAGTGCCTACCTCCAGGGGAGGACAATGGGGATCAGGTAAGGTGGGCAGGACAGAGGGGGAGGACACCGTCTCCACACCAGTGGCACAGACATGCGCAGCGGGGGTGTGGTGCCGGAAGAGCAAGTGGCAGGGGAGAAGGCCGGATCATTTTGGGGATGGTGTATCTGTGGGTGGGGGAACCTGGGGCAGGGTGTGGTGGGGGCACCTGTGGAGTGGGGGCCTGAGGGATGGAGGAAGGAGACTTGGTGCCTGAGCTGCAGGGCGGCGGCGGGGTCTTGCTCTTCCGGCTCCGGGGGGACTTGCGGATGGGGGCGTCAGTCGGTCTGCGCCTGGGGGAGGGTGTCCGGGGGCGATGGGCACTCCCCTCCGTGTGGGTGGGCTTCCTCTTCCCCCTGAATGCTGTATCAGCTGGATCGGAGGGGAAGAGGCCGAGGTCACTGAGGAAGACCCGCTGTGTCTTTGGGGTTGCAGGTGAGGCAAGGGAAGGGGCCTTGGAGGGAGAGGTAACTGAGGACTGCGCAGTGCTCGTGGATGCGTGTGTGTGTGCCTGGGCCCCATCCCCTGTGAGTGTGGTTTCAGTCCCCTGACTGTGCGTGCGTGTGCGTCTTGATTTTGGCGTGTGTGTCTGTGTGCTGCTTGTGTCTGTGCTGGTGTGTGCCTGTGTCGGTGTGTGTGTGCTTGGGACAGGTAAGGTGCTGGGGAGTGTGGATGGGGCAGAGGCAGGAGGGGTGAGGGACTGTCGGAGGAGGGACACTGCTGCCGTCAGGGAGGAGTCCATGGACCTATTGCCCCTCTGTAGGGCAGACATGCCCGATGAGATGCCCTCCATGAACGACACCAGCTGAGTCAACAGAGTGGTGTGTGCATGGAGGACACTCAGCATCGCTGTCTGCCCTACATGGAGCTGGCGAAGGAGGTACACAGACTCCTCATTCAGGGCAGCAGGGGACACAGGGGCAGGGGGTGCGGTGCCTGGCCCGAAGGAGACACGCTCCCGAACATGGGAGCCTCCACGGACCTCGGGAATGGGAGCCGATGAGAGGGCGGTGGTGGTGGTGGTGGTGGCGGGGACAGCAACACTAGCTGGGGTGTGGTGGCTGCTGAGACCCGCCTCCACAAGGGAGTCATCCTCCGAGCTGCTGTGGTCCTCAGCTGAGGTGGATGCTGCTGAGGACTCCTCGGTGTGGCTCCCCTCGCCCTCCGTGCCACTGGGTCCCTCCGACCACTCCTCGGCTGCTGACCCAGTCTGGCTCTGCGGCTCCTCCTGGTCCGTGGAGCTGTCCCCTCCTGTGGCCGTGGATGTATCTGCAAACAATAGGGAAACAGACAGACATCAGTCACCTGCACCGAACGCACACACCACAGTAAGTACAGCACATTACAGAGCAAGCCCTGGCATCCTTAGTTGAACATTGCCAAAAGTGCCCAAACAGAATAGGAGAAGCCAATTGTCAGTCTGATGGTCAACCATGGCACTCACATCCCTCCTGGCCTTGCACCCATCTGTCTGGTGTCTGTTGGATGGCAATACCCCAGTGTGGACACATGCACCACCTACACAGTAGTTGGACAGTGCAGAGAACACGGTGAAGCATGTGAACATGCACACATCACAACTCTTGCCACTGAGTCAGTACAGGTGTCCGGATGAAAGGGATGCCCAGAGTCAAATATGAAATGCATGTGATGCATACCAGCGACAGACACCATGATGCACCCATGTCCTGATAGTCATTGCCACAATGGTGTGCATGTAGCACATGTCACTCCCCTGCAGGATCACTCATAGTAAGTTTCATGCCATGGCACAGGCATGCCTGCTAAGTCATACATCACTGTCTCCAGTCACATGGGCAGGGCAGCCAGACAACAACAGTCTGCACTGTGTCACAATAGTAGGTCATGGGGAATGCAAGTTCTGGAGCTGAACAAGTGCACATGTACATCTCCCACACACCACATCATCTGAACCCTTATCTGTCCACGTCATACCAATTGGACATATGGGAGATCTGTAACACAACCCTCTGAACCTGAGCACATCACAATCTGCTGTGAATGGGAAACAGCTGCCTGAACTTTACATTCGCATACCCCAGTCTGCACGGTCAGGTGATCAAACACCTATGTGTCACACAAGTATCGTCTCCTATGGTCACATCTCCGGTGGCATGCTGAGCCCCAACCGAGAAACACCCCAGCAGTCCTGACAACGAAGCCACAGCACACTGACACAGAGGCAGACACCTGAGGGGACATATCACTGAGCACAACGTGTCAGCTGATACACAGGAGTGGGAGTACAGAGTGTATTGTATGGCCTGGAGTAGGCATGACTGTCCTGCCCCACGTGAATGAGGGATGAGCCCTGGACAGTAGGCAGGTGGCTAAGTATGTGTGACACACGTAATATACACACTCCTGGGGCCCAAACATTGTTCACACCCGCAGCATGGGTGTGTGCCAGATACCCCAGGCACATGTGGTGGATCAGCTCAGCAATTGGACCACATATCAAAGTAACACGCAGATTACATGTCAGAACACAGGCATTGTGTAAGCAATGGACCCACCCATGATGCCCACCACAGAGTTAGGGGAACAAATGCTGTCCCCCACCTTGAGCTAAGCAAAATGCAAGGACACAGTACCCAAGTGACACAATTCCCTGACTGTAAGGGCCACACCTGGGTATCAGATGAGGAGTGGGCAGTGCACAATTGAGGGACATGGGTCCTGGACCACATGACTGATGTACTGTTGAAGTTTAACCAGGCCAGAGGAGGGCACATAGCATGGCAGACAAAGTTCACAATGCAGTCATGGACTCACCCCCTCCTTGCTGCTGTCTGGCCTTCAGCTGCCCATCCAGATCAGGGAAGACCACCGCCAGGATCCTGAGCATGTGGGGGGGTCAGGGTCCGGTGTCCGCCCCTCCTGCGAGGAGGCGACAGCTTCAGCTGGACCTGTGTGATCCTCCGGGTCCAGCCCCGAAGGTCCTGCCACCTCTTCTGGCAGTTGCGGATCCGGCGCTTGTAGTCCCCCACGGATCTCACTGCCCGGATGATGGTCAGCCATATCTGCTGCTTCTGGTGGGCATCATCCTGTGAGGATGACAAAGTGAGAATGCCATTACTACACATTCAACATATCCGTGCATTACACAGTTGGA
The DNA here is from genome assembly GCA_963921515.1 of Calotriton arnoldi. NCBI lineage: Eukaryota > Metazoa > Chordata > Amphibia > Caudata > Salamandridae > Calotriton > Calotriton arnoldi. The sequence continues at coordinate 139,872 of CAWUFW010018106.1, read as the reverse complement.
TATACATGTCTCAATCACAGGGGCACATGATGTACACAGGCAGTGCAACGATGGCTATGGACAGTTTGCCAGCAGTTACTACATGGTATCATTGCCTGGGAAGTAAAACCTTGTTTAAATGCACTGTCACTGCACTATACCTGTTCAGTGCATGTAACTACACACTATGGGGGGTGACAACTACTCAGTGAGCCTGCTAGCCAGTGGCGTGCAGACTGTAAGCCTTGCTAGTCAGACAACATGCACATTTAGTAAGGCAGTGGACAGCACACTCACCTGCTCCCCTGCTTTCCCATACAGCTTGCTGTACTTTGGAAGGAGGCTGTCCAGCAGGGCCTGGTTCTCCTCAGTGCTGAAGGCTGGGGCTCTCTCCACAGTACGTGCCATTGCAGGGTCCAGAGGGTGCAGATACAGCAGCAGTGGTGGTGGCAGATGTCGTCCTGGAGCATGTAGTGCAGGCAAGTGAGCTCTCAGGGGAACAGCCAGCATTATATGTGTGCTGCAGAGGCAGATACTGTCCCATGTGTCCAAAGTGATAGGTCCAAGTAGTTTGCATCTTCTGAATCTGGCCAATCCATGGAATTGCACCACTTACACACGCCCACAGCATCCTTCAAAAGTTCAACTTCATGACACCCATGAATTTGCAACATTGTTGTGGGTGACCAACTGAATTTACAGCATCAGACTCGTTCAAGATTTGAAAACGCGTCCGTTGCCAGGCCAGGCCATAGCCAATGTGTGCGTACCAATCGGTCCATTGCTGTCCAACGCGTATTGCGAATACAACGCATACCCGCTCACATTGAATGTAATGGCCAATGTGTGCGCACCGATCGGTCCATTGCTGTACAACGCGTACCCGCTCACATTGAATGCAATGGCCAATGTGTGCGCACCGATCGGTCCATTGCTGTCCAACGCGTATTGGGAATACAACGCGTACCCGCTCACATTGAATGTAATGGCCAATGTGTGCGCACCGATCGGTCCATTGCTGTACAACGCGTACCCGCTCACATTGAATGTAATGGCCAATGTGTGCGCACCGATCGGTCCATTGCTGTACAACGTGTACCCGCTCACATTGAATGCAATGGCCAATGTGTGCGCACCTATCGGTCCATTGCTGTCCAACGCGTATTGGGAATACAACGCGTACCCGCTCACATTGAATGTAATGGCCAATGTGTGCGCACCGATCGGTCCATTGCTGTACAACGCTGCACTGCGCCACATTGAATGCAATGGCCAATGTGTGCGCACCGATCGGTCCATTGCTGTCCAACGCGTATTGCGAATACAACGCGTACCCGCTCACATTGAATGCAATGGCCAATGTGTGCGCACTGATCGGTCCATTGCTGTCCAACGCGTATTGGGAATACAACGCGCACTCGCTCACATTGAATGTAATGGCCAATGTGTGCGCACCGATTGGTCCATTGCTGTACAACGCGTACCCGCTCACATTGAATGCAATGGCCAATGTGTGTGCACCGATCGGTCCATTGCTGTCCAACGCGTATTGCGAATACAACGCGTACCCGCTCACATTGAATGTAATGGCCAATGTGTGCGCACCGATCGGTCCATTGCTGTACAACGCGTACCCGCTCACATTGAATGCAATGGCCAATGTGTGCGCACTGATCGGTCCATTGCTGTACAACGCGTCCCTGTACAAGTCACTGGCATATGTCACCATGCCTGTCACAGGTGAACATATGCCAGCCACATATACTTTCCAGGGAGTGAGGGGCACACCTACAACACCACAGCCTGTCTACACTGTATCCTAAGGCATGTAAGGCTGCATTACCTATTCCGTGTATGGGGGTGAACATGTTGTTCTGTGGGTGTCACTTGGGGGCAGCCACTCCCAGGCTGTGCACGTGTTCATGGGGACAGAATCCTTGGTGTGTCATGCACATGACCACTGTGATGTGCAACTGTTCATTTCTGATTATGTGGCATGGTCACATTTCAGGGTGGTGTATGTGTATGTCATGTCACATACCCCCTGAGTCCCATGTGGGACGGTATGTACGTCCCAGGGTGACCCATTGCCACAATAGTGATGGTCCTCCACAGTCTGTGTGCATGTTGTGTTTACAATGTCTCTGATTCCATGTGCACAATGGGAGACAGTCTCCACATCCACGTTGTTTGTGCATGGACTTTGATGTTGTGCGTGTGTGTGTGTCACAGACGTCCATGTCTCTCCTGCCGAGGCAACAGGGACCACTACCTGTGGGGGTCATGGTTGTTTTGCTGTGGTGTATTCATGATGCACCATGTCATGCCAGTGTCCATGTGGCAATACAGGGTCCCTGGGAATCTACCTGTCGATGAGCTGTGATGCCTGGGGCACATCTGTCCTCACATGTCACTGTGGGGTGTGTTTGGAACGTGGCAGCAGTAGATGGGAACTGTGACACGGCCTCATGATATCCCATGGCACAACCTGGGACTTGTTGATGCCACTTGTTGAACTGTGATGTTAGATGTTGGCCATGTAGGTGCCATACATGTCCTTACGGAACTGCACACATCATGTACTTGTGTCTCATAATGATGTTTCATGTGATATTGAGTATGGTCAATGCCACATATGTGGGGTGACTGACAATCTTTCTTTCTTCACCTATGCACTGCAGGGCACCAGCTGTCCATAGACCATTCCCTGACCTTGCAACCATGGTCGAACGGGACTGCATCCGACGGTACCGCTTCACCAGGCCGCTGATTGAGGTATTGACGGTGCGGTTGGCCCCACATTTGCAAGCTGGCCGGACATACCCTACAACACTGACCCCCAAGGTGAAGGTGATGGCAGCCCTACACTTCTTTGCCACCGGTACCTTTCAACACACTGTGGCGTCTGCTGGTGGGATGTCACAGACCATGTTCAGCCGTGTGCTCCGCGATGTTATGGAGGCTATGTTGATATACCTGAACCAGTACATCTATTTCCCTAGACTCCAACAACTCACTGACGTGAAGAGTGACTTCTATGCCCTGGGGAGGATGCCGCATGTCATTGGCTCCATTGATGGGACACATGTGGCTTTGGTACCACCACAGGCCCAAGAGCAGGCATACAGGAACCGCAAACACTACCACTCGGTCAATGCACTGGTGGTATGTCTTGCAGATATGAGCATCTCACTCGTCTGTGCCCGTTTCCCAGGTTCTGCACACGATGCCTACGTGATGAGGAGTAGTCGCATCCCGAGGATGATGTCACAGATGCGGAACCAGCGTGCCTGGCTTGTTGGTGTGTACTGACTTTGTACCATTGTGTGTGTTCTGCAATGTAGTGTTCCACCCTCTTTTCCAACTCAGCTAATGTGCAATTGTCTGTATGTAGGTGACTCCGGATACCCCAACATGCCGTGGTTGCTGACGCCCCTCAGGAACCCTATGACACCATCCCAGATGCGCTACAATGAGGCACATGGTCGGACCAGGAGAGTGATCGAGCGGACATTTGGTCTCCTGAAGAGCCGCTTCCGCTGCCTAGATAAGACAGGAGGGGCCCTCCCATATGCCCCAGCAAAGGTGTGCAAGATTGTCATCGTCTGCTGCATGCTACACAACCTGGCAGTGCGGAAGGAGTTGCCTCTCATCCTGGATGACGATGACCAACATCCGCCACTTGTGGAGGATCCTGGCCTGGACCACGATGCCAGTGATGATGATGATGAGGGTGATGTCCGCACACAGCTCATCACCAACTTCTTCAGCTGAATGTGAGTATCCAGGGATGTTATGTTAATGATGTGAGTTTGCATGATATGTGTTGGTAGTGCTTTGGTGCTGTTTGAGTGTGTCCATGTGCTACATGACTGTATGCGTGCAGCGATGTGTCCTTACAGGTAATCTGTACTCCACAACAGGGTTGACATGCTAACTTGGTTCTGGGTGGGTATCTTGTGACATGTATTGGGCATGGGTATTGCAGTTCTGTCCTGTTCTTCAGTGCCTTTGACTGTGTGTCATTTCTGTCCTTCACAGGGTACTTTCAGAGTTGTCTGGTCAACTGTGATCCCCCGACACCGTGAATCAACTTCCAGGGTGGTAGCTGTTGTTTCCCTACAGGTGATGTGCGCCACACCCATGGGCTTCCTTTCTTCTACACTTGTTGACTGTGTGCCCACTGCCAGGTGGGATTACCTTGCATCTGTAGTGGTTACGACATGTTGAAAATGTAAAATAAACCTGTGCTTCACTTTGTGATGTGCGTTGTCTGTGGTCACACATCTGACTGACATTTGCTTACTGCACCAGTGGGCTAGTTCACACAGACTGTGAATAGGTGTTGGGTCTGTGCTTTGCACCGTATTTCCTGGCAACATTAGTTTAGGCAATGAGTCAGATGTCCCTGGTGTGTATGTGTTGTGTAGCCCTGGTGGTGTGTCTCCCTCATATGTGTCACGTCGCCATGACTCACATGCCGGTGTTGTACTTGCTGTAGCAGTTAGCATGCACAGTGTCATTTCACAGATCATCATCTCCACTTCAGAAACCACATTGGAATCACAACAGAGGCAAGTATGGTGTATTAGTGGGTTTATTGACATACATGTGTGAGTATAGTGCACAGGATGGGGGGTGCTGTACATTGTGATTGTAATCCAAAGTTCCTAGATGATTTGGAAGTCCTGGTAGCAGAGATGTCCTGAGTAAAGTCCACAGTCATCTGATACATTGGTCCAACTTGAGCTCCCCATGTCATGTGGGAGAGTTGTGTTGCATTGGACAGGGTGAAGAGTTTGTGCACAAAGGTGATTTTCCAGAACAGGTGTTGGCTTCCTGGGGGTTGTGCATGGCCATCGGCCTCTCAGTTGCCCTTCCTCGGACGACACCTCTTCTTTGGGGGGGGGGGGACCGCCAGAGTCATCCTCCCTCCCTGTGGCAGTTGCAGTTGTTGCAGCACCAGATGTTGTGGGCACAGAGGGAGGTGTTGACATGTTGGTGCAAATCTGGCGGAGGCATTGTAATATGTCCCTATGCACCGCCGTCTGTTCTTGCATTGTGTCCCACTTGGACTCCATGCGGGACATGTGTAAGTCCAAGCGGGCATGATGGGCAGCCTGCTGCTGTTGAATATCCCTGAGGATCCCCACTACCTGGCTGAACTCTCCGGTGCTAGTCTGGTACGCATCAGCTATGCGTACCAGTTGTGGGTCATCATGCAGTCCAGACCCCTCTGCAAGCAGCGACCTATGTCTACCACCCCTCTCACCACCCCTGGTGACACGTGCAGGACCTGCGGGGGCACGCACAGGTGACCCTGGGCCCCCTTGGGGGTTGTTGCTGGTGTTGGTGTCCGTGGCTCCACCTTGGGCCATGGTCCGTGTGTTGGTGGTGGTGGTGGTCCTTGGTCTGTCCGTGTCGGCAGGGGTGCTCTGTGTGTTGTCTGTCGTTGGAGGGGTGGGTGCAGGGGGTGCAGCTGGTGGTCCTGCTGGTGCTGCATGATGACTCACTCCGGAGGTGCCAGGTAGGTCTTCGTCATCCGAGGTGGGCAGAGGCTGTTCCACACCAGTGAGCTCAGTGTCCCCCGAAGCCTGGGACAGGGACTACTCAGCGCCTGCTGCTGTGTCCCCATCATCACCTGTATTTGGAAGAGACACACAATGTATGTAATGTTTCCACAGGCATCAATGGTTCAAACACCTGACAGTTGTGACTGTACCTCTGGATGCGGGCCTGTACATTGCATTGTCCTAAGTTGTCACAGTCAGTTGTTGATATTGGTGTAGCGCATTGTCCTGCCAACATGAAGCATTTCAATGTGAATGTTGAGGTGTGTGCATGGCCAGCATTGGTGGTATTTGGTTGACATCCGGACATCCTTCTCCCTCCAGCCCAGTTATCCCACCATGAAGCATGCCACCCTTGCAGTGGGTGCAGGTTGACTCTGAGGATGTCAGTCAGTGGTGTCCTGCTGTTGGTTGGTGCACAGTTCCCAGCATGGCCATGTGCTCCCCACATAGCAAAACCAAAGGTAATGATGGACGGAGTGTTGAACATTGCAAGCACTCACCCCCAGTCAACTGATCTGGGTTTAATCCATCATCATTCTTTAGCTCACTCCGCCACCCCAGTTCAGACATGGCCATATGCAAATCAGTATGACCCTGTGCCTCATGGGAACAGTCCAGCCCGAACTGCCAAGCCATGTCTTCCCTGGACCGGAAACAAGCATCCTGGGACCGGTTTCTGGCTTACAGCCATCATCAGCCAGGCTATCTTGAATCCAGTGGCAAAGTGAGCAAGGGACCCACGTCTGGGCATACCCTGCCAACTCAGGGCAACACAGCAAAACCAAAGGTAATGATGGACGGAGTGTTGAACATTGCAAGCACTCACCCCCAGTCAACTGATCTGGGTTTAATCCATCATCATTCTTTAGCTCACTCCGCCACCCCAGTTCAGACATGGCCATATGCAAATCAGTATGACCCTGTGCCTCATGGGAACAGTCCAGCCCGAACTGCCAAGCCATGTCTTCCCTGGACCGGAAACAAGCATCCTGGGACCGGTTTCTGGCTTACAGCCGTCATCAGCCAGGCTATCTTGAATCCAGTGGCAAAGTGAGCAAGGGACCCACGTCTGGGCATACCCTGCCAACTCAGGGCGAACATAGGAAAGCCAAAGGTAATGATGGACGGAGTGTTGAACATTGCAAGCACTCACCCCCAGTCAACTGATCTGGGTTTAATCCATCATCATTCTTTAGCCATGTGCTCCCCACAACTGAGCACCAGTGTCAGACATCTTTGAAGTGGCTTTTCACTGCCTGTGAGGTGTGCATGCTTGAGTGTGAGCTTGCTGGGCCATGTGGGTGGGGGATGTTGAGCTGTGACTACCACTCCCATCATGCTATTGCCTCCACCCCCCTTCCCAGCATGCCCATACTTCCTTCCTTTTGAGTGTACTTCACTGTGTGTGAGTGTGACAGCAATGGCAAGATGGCTGACAGTGGTGTCCTGCTGTTGGTTGGTGCACAGTTCCCAGCATGGCCATGTGCTCACCACAACTGAGCACCAGTGTCAGACATCTTTGAAGTGGCTTTTCACTGCCTGTGATGTGCGCATGGTACAGGGTGGTGTTGATGGGACAGTTGTGAGGGTGACCAATATCTGTGACTGCCACTCCCATCATGCTATTGCCTCCACCCCCTTCCCAGCATGCCCATACTTCCTTCCTTTTGAGTGTACTTCACTGTGTGTGAGTGTGACAGCAATGGCAAGATGGCTGACAGTGGTGTCCTGCTGTTGGTTGGTGCCCAGTTCCCAGCAGGGCCTTGTGCTCCCCACAACAGAGCACCAGTGTCAGACATCTTTGAAGTGGCTTTTCACTGCCTGTGATGTGCGCATGGTACAGGGTGGTGTTGATGGGACAGTTGTGAGGGTGACCAATATCTGTGACTGCCACTCCCATCATACTATTGCCTCCACCCCCCTTCCCAGCATGCCCATACTTCCTTCCTTTTGAGTGTACATCACTGTGTGTGAGTGTGACAGCAATGGCAAGATGGCTGATAGTGGTGTCCTGCTGTTGGTTGGTGCACAGTTCCCAGCATGGCCATGTGCTCACCACAACTGAGCACCAGTGTCAGACATCTTTGAAGTGGCTTTTCACTGCCTGTGATGTGCGCATGGTACAGGGTGGTGTTGATGGGACAGTTGTGAGGGTGACCAATATCTGTGACTGCCACTCCCATCATGCTATTGCCTCCACCCCCCTTCCCAGCATGCCCATGCTTCCTTCCTTTTGACTCTGCTTCCCTGTGGGGTTGTGTGCCTGTGCTGACAAGATGTCATTGTTACCAGGCAGACGACCAGAGCAGTTCTCATCCTATGTGGCATATTTCAAAAGCCTTATTCTCCTGCCGTGGCACTACCGGTCCCGCGACTTTATCTATCCAGCGGAGGATCCTGCTCAGGTACCACTACATTGAGTGGTGTTGATCCTGCCCACTATTGTGACTGAGCCACAATTGATTAATACCAGTTCACAGCCCTTCGTCTCTCACACGGGGTGCTCGACCGAGTCCCCGTGTGAGTATTAATTTCTTCTTTCTCATTTCACGGGTGTCTCACACTTTATGTGCCTCTCACGCGGCTGTAATACTACCATCAGATTGTCCCTTACCCCTTGGTCCTGAGGAGACCCCACATTGCAAGAGGGTCGAAACGTCGTCGACTCGATTGATAGCGAACCATTTTAAATAGCTCTGACTATTGTACACAGAGGCTATAATTATTATCAATTCATGTTGTGGTCGTTGTCTTTTTCAATAATTGTGGAAACCAAGTTCTGTATATATCACATGTCTGTTCACAATGTATTAGATGGTTTCATTTGCTTGGGACATATAATCACTATTGTGGTTCTTCTCGGTCGGTGTATGTATTGTTTTTGAATTATAAAAATGTGGATAAAAAAAGAATTATTATGAACACCAAGTCTGCGAGGCTCTCTTTTTCTGACATCCTTAACCCTAAATGATCGCTATTGTGCATTTTTAATTACCAGTATAGATTTATTGTATTCCCGCTAGAACCGTTGTTTTCGGATACATATGACTTACCCTGGTTCCTAGTGAGTAGGGTCCCCCTTGTCCTCTTTTTCGCCCTGTGCTGACAAGATGGCTGACAGTGTTATCCTGGGGTTAGTTTGGCTACAAGTCCCATGTGTGTCCCTGTGCTTCACACAGCATGACCCAGGGTTGTGGTTCTTTGTGGGATATTTGATTAGAGTGTGAGGCAATGCATTCTCCCAGGTGAGTTGTGTGGAGTTTGTGTTAGGGGTGTGTGTGAGTAGAGCTGCTGGTAACTATGGTCAGTGCTGTCAGTCCTCCTTCCCACCCAGCCAGATATCCCACCATGGAACGTGCTTCCATTGCAGGGAGTGCAAGTTTGCTCTCAGGATGTCAATCAGTGGTGTCCTGCTGTTTGTTGGTGCACAGTTGCCAGCAGGGCCTTGTGCTCCCCACAGCAGTAGCCAGTGTCAGCCAACTTGTCAGTTGTTTTTCACTCCCTGTGATGTGAGCATGGTTCATGGTGGTGTTGATGGGCGCATTGTGAGGGTGGGCAATATCTGTGACTACAACTCCCATGATGCTATTGGCTACACTGGCTTGACCAGCATACACAGGATTCCTTCCTTTCAGTGGGCTTCCCTGTGAGGTGGTGTTGTAGTGGTGGCTACATATCTGGCTGTGTTTGTTAGTTATATTTGTGCCACTGCCTAGCTGTATTTGTAGTTGTGTTTGTACATGTGATGACACAGTTACATATCACTATGAGATGGCATGTGTTTTGTTTATCTGACTGACATACACATCTTGGGATGATTATCTTTTGGTTGGTGTGTATTTGCTAAGGGTGCATGGTTTGACTATCCCCTTGACAGTGATGTGTGTGTATTGTCGCACAATATTGTGTACATTTGTTGTGTACTCACCAGGCTCTGGGATGTTTTCTAGTCCATATATGCTCACTGGTGGTAGGATGGCCCGCACCTTCTCCTCCCAGGGCCTGAGGTATACTGGTTTGGCAGGAGGGCCACTGCCGGTGTGTTGGCTCAAGAGGTAGTCCTTCTTCAGTAGGTCCCTGACCCTCCTGCGCATGTCATACCACCTGTTCTGGATGTCTTCCTTTGTGCGCAAACATGGTGATTGTGCGTTCACCCTGTCGACGATCCTCTCCCACATCTTGGTTTTCTGCGACATGGGGGTCTGTTGGACCAGTGTACCAAACAGCTGTGGCTCTACCCTGAGGATCTCATCTACCAGGACTTCCAATTCACTATCTAGGAACTTTGGATTCTTCTTTGGGGGCATGGTGATGGGTGGTGGTGGTGAGTGATGTGTGTGGGGGTGTGCAAGTGAGGGTGTGTGAGTGTGGGTTTTGCTGGGTGTATGTGAGGGTGCTATTTGTTGAGGTGCTGATGGTGTGTGGCTTGTGTGATGGATGAGCTGTGAGTGTGTGTGTGGTTGCTGTCTGTTGGTGTTGAGTGCTGGCAGGTCATTTGAATTTGCAAAGGATCATGGTAGGGATTTGTGTCCTTTATATGGGTGGAGTTGTGAGTGTGTCTATGTTCCCTGTTCCCCCCCCCCAGTATTTATTGGCTTGGTAATTGCTTGTTTGGCCTTTTTTTGTGTGTTTTTCCCTTTGTACTTTTTGTGCATGTAGGAGACGTTCTTCTGACTGAGTCGGCCCCTGCGGTTGTCTCGTGCGAGCTTCTCCGATTCGTTCACGCTGTGTTTGTGCTGTTTTCTGTGCTGCGTACGCGTCGGTCGCGGTGTATTGGGTTGCTTCGGCTCGCTGTTTTGTATGCGTGTCGGTCGTACGGCTTGAGCTCCGTGTGACTCGGTCGTGTTTTCCACGCGTTGCATCGTACTTGGCGGCTCGGAGTTCGCGGGTACGTTTCGTTCGGGATCCTTCCTGGTGCGTGTCGGTCGGTTCAATTGGCGTGCTTTTCCGGCCGGATTGCTGTTTTCCGCGCGGTTCGGTCGTTCATATTGTGTTCCGTACGAGTCGGTCGGATTTTGCACGCATTTCATCGTACTTTGCGGGTCGGGCTGCACCGGTACGTGTCGGTCGGAATAAATTCCGGCTCCGAGTCGGTCGGTACGTTTTCCGGCCCGAATCGGAATCGGCCCCTGAGTCTCTCTCTACCACATCAGTGCCTGTAGGCCCAAATCCGACTAGCTAACAGTGCTTCACTTGAACTCCTAACCTTCCAGATTAACAGGAGATTTTGGCAAACCGAGAACATGGCCCTCCGATCCCCAAGGGAACCATGGAAACAGATCATCACCTTTCGCTCTCACTCATGCATTTTCATAGTAAACAGGAAAGAGACACAAAGGAAATTTACAATATGTTTATTGAAACTTAGTCTATTTTGAAGCAGGTTTGCTGCAATTTGGAAACAGATACAACTAAGGAAAGTAATCAACATTACTAACAGACTGTAAACTATAAAACAGCCCGACCATGGCAACCAATACATCTAACTAAGCATACCCTCACTATGTAAGCAGAGGGATATATTAGTGATCTCTGATATTAATATTGAACCCCATACCTGGGGTGTGTGTAGATAGGTGGTCCACATCGTAGGTGTAAACTCTGTCTACGCAAGTCTGCTGCCTCTGTTCAAAGACTGGTCTCTCAGCTGGAATTCTGCCCTCTAACCTCCAAGGGGTCGAGACACAGTTTATATTATAGAAACTGTTGTGTTAGAAAACCTGCAGATGTGCTATCATGCTATGCCTATACAATGTTAGGAGATATTGCTGACCAGGCACAGAAAACAGTACACCATTTTGTTTGACCTTGACCCAAGAAAAGTCACTGAATAACAAATAATATGCGCAACGTATTTCTAAAATAATATCATGTGTGTGGCTATGCGAAGCAAAGGCAGCCTAAAGCTGCTAATACATAAAACCAAGGGCGAACCAAAGTGGGCCCAGAAGGGAAAATACTACACAGGGTGTATTATATGATATGGATGTGAGGCCTAATTGTGGAATACACTTGCAAAACCTGTCTTGCGTCCAGTTAGGCGCGTTTGTAAACCTTAAACTCAACCTTGGGTAGCTGTGGCTTTGAGCAGCAAGGCTAAACAAAGGAACTATGGGGCTCATTAGGATGTCGTGACGTTCGCCACCGCCGAGTCGGCGGTGGCGACTGCCACAGCATCGTAACGAGTGGAAACCCCCGCCATATTACAATGGCGGGGAGCTAGCGGCGGACGCAAAATGCGTCCGCCGCGCTTCACTGGCCGGCAATCGTTCCGATTGCCGGCCGGGCGGAATTGGCCCCTAATATGGTGGCAGTGCCTAGCAGGCACCGCCATCCATACTAGGATGGTGTGATGTGAAGGCCTTTCCATGGCGGCTTTGCCGCCATGGAAAGGCTGGCGGAATTGCTTTGGGGGCCCGTTGCGGGCCCCCGGTGGGGTGGGGGGCTGCACTTGGAGGGTACCTATGGTACCCCCCTCATTGCCATGCACAAGGTGGCAGGCACCGCACGGTGCCTGCCACGTTGTGCATGGCAATGCACAACATGTATTTTTGGCATTGCTGCGGGTGCTGCTCACAGCAGCACCTGCCGCAATGTTAACAATACGGAATGCGACCGCCAGGGTGGCGGTCGCATCCTCATTGGTGGTGCGGGACCGCCTCACCGCTGGCGGCCGGTCCCAACACCGCTAGGGTGGCGGGCGGACTGAAGTCCGCCCGCCATCCTAATGGGGCCCTATGTGTGAAGCATTTAACAGCACCAAACAATGTAATAAGAAAGTCACACAACAAATCAGAGACACAACAATTCATAAAAATAGAACATATTGTTATGATTTTAGAAGAAATAAATACTTTAAATGCAACCCCAAACAAGCATTGGTCAACAAAAACTTTGTAAACTTTTGAATAGGTTGAAACTGTTAGTTTGGTGACCCCAGCCCAACTTGAGCAACCAAATCCGACAGGGCAGAGTTCTAGGAGTCCAGTAAGGTTACTTTGGACAGTTACCTGGCCACCAGAGCCTTTCCCATTCAAGTTCCAGGCTCTAGGGAAACAACTGGCATAGGAAACAATGAAGTGGTCCTGATGCTGGGGATGCAGGCAGAAAAGATGCTCAATGATGCTAATGGACATGTGCGGTCAACGAAGGTGAAGTGCAGTTGATTCCTCGTTCCATGGGTGGGGTGAGGTGACTTAGACCAAGGCACTTTGGGTCCCACGACATCCTCTCTGCGGTTAGTAGAAGGCCAGATGAGGCGGGGCTTCCAGTCTCATGACATAGCAGTCACAGCAAATATCCTTAATGAGGGCTACTGTCCCTCTTGGGTGATGAATCCCGTCTCTGATAGCACTCCCGGGTCCGGGAGACACAGGTGCAACTTTTGGATATCTCTGATTTATTGCTTGGCATGCCTGGCGATAGTCAGTGGCAGCCAGCGCCAATTCCTCAGAAGTGTCTACTACTTTACTGGTTTGGGCTTCCTCAGATTTGATGTCCCTTGTGCTGTTCCAGTGGGACAGCCTAATGACCATTGGAGTCACTGGTTCAATCTGGGGTTGGGGATCAACTTTTCCCAGAGCCAGGAACCACCGGCACAGCTAAAACTCACTAGCCCAAAGTGCAGCAGGTGCAGTCCTTCTGACTGTGCAGCCTCTCTTCGTGCAGCTTCAAAGGCAGTTAGATACTCCTTTCTTGGTCCTGTCTGCAAATCCAGCATGCACTGAAGTTCAGGTATCCAGGGATGCCCATTATATCCCAGAAAAGTGCCCAAAGGGAACAATGCAGTCACTAGCCAATGGGCTAGCTGGTCCCCTTCTCTTTGGTGACAAAGTTCTGGTGATGTGTGGCATTTGGCAATCCCAGAGTGTAGTATTCTTGCCACTCCTAAGATGTATGAACCTTCCCTTGACTGTGAGGAGCTGGGTAGCCCACTTCAGAGTTGTGGCTATCTAAGGGCTACATGCACACATGAAAACCAGTTTGGGGACGGGTTTTCCCTCTCTGTCCCTGTCTCCAACTTGTCTACAGAAACAAAACGCATCCTGCTCGGGTGTGTTGTCACAGGCGGTCCTTCAAAGGCGGCCTTCCCATTGAAGCTCGCCTTTTGGGCTAACACCCTAAGCAGCCTTCCTGGGAGAGGAGGTCACACCTCACTCTATGTCAACTGCCTTTGTTCTTGAGCCTGTCTCCCCAGGCGGGCAGAAAGCTGTCTGTGTGCCAGGGCCTTTTTGAGGCCATTGGACTATCTGGGACACAGAGTGACAACTTTCTAAAAGTTGTTTAACTTTAATAGTGACATAAATCTCAACTTGGGCTGTACATCAAGTCGGATTTAATGCCACAATTAATTTGATACCTTGCAGTGCCCAGTTAGGTAGTCCCATTCAGAGCTGGGATGCCAGCCTGCAACCCTATGCGAGCTAATGGGGCTAATTACTTTCCTCAGCAAAACGACAACTTTAGGGGTTTGCTGCTAAGACATCTATACACCTATATGTCCTGCTTAACAATATACAGCTCGATTCCATGGGGCTCAATTGGCCTTCTTTTGGGGAGACTTACATATACTGTTAAGGGAAAGGGTGTCTTTGCCATTAAGGGTAAAGGCTAGGCTCTATTTTCACAACCAGGAGAGCGAGAGAAACCTGCCCAGTGGTGTTCTCCCAAATTCACTGTTTACACACAAAAGCACCTGGGCGAAATATGAGAAAGAAAATGGAAGTAGATGGACGGGGTCCAGAAAGAATGCTACTTCCTGGGAATGCCTGGGAATCCACAGATATTAAAATAGACATCTCACTCACTTTATCGTGACATGCTTAATAATTGGCGCCTATCCACACCCTTGTAGGCTGGTACTGCCAGGGCAGACTCAACCACAGAGGTGGGAGTTCTTAGATACATTCTTCCTGGATAAGCAGGGATCCAGATGAAAATAGAGAATCTAAAGATGGTAAACAGTCAGAATATCGAGTAGGAAATGTCGACTTGCACTAATATCGAGTGCAAAATATCGTGATACAGAAATATTGACTGCCAGAATATCGTGGTCAAGAATATCGAGTTTAGGGTAAGAAATATCGTTTTCCAAAATATCGAAGTCATTATTATCATTTGCAAAAATATAGTTCTTAAAAATATCGTTTTTTAGTTAGTGTTATGTATTTTAGTATGTATTTTAAATGTATGTGCTATATTTTTTTGTCTAAGTATTGCATTTTTTTAATGTATGTGTTAAATTTTTAGAAGTTATTTATTTTATTTTAATTAAATTTTGTGTTTTAGTTCCGTAGCGGGTTATATGGGTTTATAGGGAATAGGGTGGGAAGTAATTTAATTATAATAAATTGAATATTAATTTTATTTTAATTACATTTTGCGTTTTAGTTCTGTAGCGGGTTGTGGGTTTATAGGGGAATAGGGTGGGAAGTAATTAAATTATAATAAATTGAATACTAATTTTTATTTATTAATATTTATTTAATTTTGATATTATAGTGTTAATTATGGTAATTAATTTATTATTAATTAATTAATAATTGGCTGTTAATTTTTATTGATTGATTAATTGGAAAATATGTTAATTGTGTCATTTATTTAGGAGCGGGTTGTGGGTTTATAGGGGAATAGGGGGAAGTAAAATAATTATAATTAAATTATTAATATTTATTCATAATTCATATTTATTTATTTAATATTTTATATTGTTAACTGTGGGAAATAATTTATTATTAATTATTTATTGATTTGTTATTAATTATTAGTAATTAATTGGTAATTATGTTAATTGTGTGATTTTTTTGGGAATGGGTTGTGGGTTGATGGGGGAGTAGGATGAGAAGTAATATAATTTTAATAAATGTAATAATATTTTTTTATATAATATTTATTAATTATTATTTTATAGTGTTACTTGTGCAAATTAATTTATTAATAATTATTTATATTTTGATTGTTAAATGTTAATAATTAATTAATTGTTAAATAATTTTGTTAATTATATAATTTTTTACGAAATTGTTGGTGGCATTTATAGGGTAATATGGTGGGAGGGAATTTATTTTTAATTAATACATTTTTGATGCTAATTAATTAATTACATTTTAATTTTGTCATTTGTGTAATAATTTTGATGTGTGAGTTGTAGTGTTTATAGTGGTAAGTGGTGGGAAGTAATTTTTTTAAATTAATTACTTATTTGTTGTTCATTGATATGAATTTATTAATGTAAAATTAGTTATGGAAATTATGTAAATATTTTTAGGTTTGTGTTATGGTGTTTATTGGGGTAGATGGTGGAAAGTAATTTAGTTTACATTAAATAATCATTACTTGATCATTAATATTTATTTATCAATCGTTAAATATTTTTGGTAATTGTTTATTTTTTGTTTTTGTTTGGGGATTTATTTTGTATAGCTGTATGGTTACTACAATAATTTTGAAATTTTAAATATGTTTTTTAATTATTAATAATTTTTAAATTGATAATTAATTGTGTTAATTATGGAGGTACCCTATTTTATTTCATTTAGATGTGTTGTAAATTGTGTGGTGTTATAGGTTTGGAAAAATATTACATTTATGTAATAATTATTTTTTTAGATTACAAATAATTTCTATTACAAAATATTTATTTTTTGATAATTTCTTGTTAAAATTAAAAAAGTAATCTTTTTATGTAAATTTTATATTTTTTCTACATTATATGTTTCTATGTTTTGTAAAAAATGATAATAAATATGTTTTGTTTTTGGATGTTTTATTATATGTTGTATAGTAGTTGATATTTTGTTTGTTTTTAAATTTGAATTTTCTTAAGTGTGAATAGTAATTTTTACCGCTTTGCTTTCCAATACTTTCCCTACTGCTGCATTCGCAGGAGTGGGAATAGTAATTTATACCCCTACACTATCCAACACTTTTCCTACTGTTGCACTCGCTGGAGTGGGAATAGTAATTTTTACCCCTACGCTATCCAACACTTTCCCTACTGTTGCACTCGCTGGAGTGGGAAAAGTAATTTTTACCCATACGCTATCCAACACTTTCCCTACTGTTGCACTCTTTGGAGTGGGAGTAGTAATTTTATCCCCTACGCTATCCAACACTTTCCCTACTGTTGCACTCATTGGAGTGGGAATAGTAAATTATTCCCCTCCGCTATCCAACACTTTCCCTACTGTTGCACTTGCTGGAGTGGGAATAGTAAATTATGGATTCAAGCTAACCTGGCTGATGAGGGCTGTAAGCCCGAAAACGGTCCCAGGATGCTTGATTCCGGTCCAGGGAAGACATGGCTTGGCAGTTCGGTCTGGACTGTTCCCATGAGGCACAGGTCAAGACTTATTTTAAATATAGCTGTGTCTGAACTGGGGTGGCAAAGTGAGCTAAAGAATGATGATGGATTCAACCCAGATCTGTGACTGGGGGTGAATGTTTGAAAAGTTTCAGCACTTCGTCCATCATCTCCTTGTGTTTTCTTTGTTCGCCCTAAGTTGGCAGGGTATGCCCAGACGTGGGTCCCTTGCTCACTTTGCCACTGGATTCAAGCTAGCCTGGCTGATGAGGGCTGTTAGCCCGAAACCGGTCCCAGGATGCTTGATTCCGGTCCAGGGAAGACATGGCTTGGCAGTTCGGTCTGGACTGTTCCCATGAGGCACAGGGTCAAGACTGATTTGCATATAGCTGTGTCTGAACTGGGGTGGCAAAGTGAGCTAAAGAATGATGATGGATTCAACCCAGATCTGTGACTGGGGGTGAGTGTTTGAAAAGTTTCAGCACTCCGTCCATCATCTCCTTGTGTTTGCTTTGTTCGCCCTAAGTTGGCAGGGTATGCCCAGACGTGGGTCCCTTGCTCACTTTGCCACTGGATTCAAGCCAGCCTGGCTGATGAGGGCTGTTAGCCCGAACACCGGTCCCAGGATGCTTGATTCCGGTCCAGGGAAGACATGGCTTGGCAGTTCGGTCTGGACTGTTCCCATGAGGCACAGGGTCAAGACTGATTTGCATATAGCTGTGTCTGAACTGGGGTGGCAAAGTGAGCTAAAGAATGATGATGGATTCAACCCAGATCTGTGACTGGGGGTGAGTGTTTGAAAAGTTTCAGCACTCCGTCCATCATCTCCTTGTGTTTGCTTTGTTCGCCCTAAGTTGGCAGGGTATGCCCAGTTGTGGGCCCTTGCTCACTTTGCCACTGGATTCAAGCTAGCCTGGCTGATGAGTGCTGTTAGTCCGAAACCGGTCCCAGGATGCTTGATTCAGGTCCAGGGAAGACATGGCTTTGCAGTTCGGTCTGGACTGTTCTCATGAGGCACAGGGTCAAGACTGATTTGCATATAGCTGTGTCTGAACTGGGGTGGCAAAGTGAGCTAAAGAATGATGATGGATTCAACCCAGATCTGTGACTGGGGGTGAGTGTTTGAAAATTTTCAGCACTCCGTCCATCATCTCCTTGTGTTTGCTTTGTTCACCCTAAGTTGGCAGGGTATGCCCAGACGTGGGTCCCTTGCTCACTTTGCCACTGGATTCAAGCTAGCCTGGCTGATGAGGGCTGTTAGCCCGAAACCGGTCCCAGGATGCTTGATTCCGGTCCAGGGAAGACATGGCTTGGCAGTTCGGTCTGGACTGTTCCCATGAGGCACAGGGTCAAGACTGATTTGCATATAGCTGTGTCTGAACTGGGGTGGCAAAGTGAGCTAAAGAATGATGATGGATTCAACCCAGATCTGTGACTGGGGGTGAGTGTTTGAAAAGTTTCAGCACTCTGTCCATCATCTCCTTGTGTTTGCTTTGTTCGCCCTAAGTTGGCAGGGTATGCCCAGACGTGGGTCCCTTGCTCACTTTGCCACTGGATTCAAGCTAGCCTGGCTGATGAGGGCTGTTAGCCCGAAACCGGTCCCAGGACGCTTGATTCCGGTCCAGGGAAGACATGGCTTGGCAGTTCGGTCTGGACTGTTCCCATGAGGCACAGGGTCAAGACTGATTTGCATATAGCTGTGTCTGAACTGGGGTGGCAAAGTGAGCTAAAGAATGATGATGGATTCAACCCAGATCTGTGACTGGGGGTGAGTGTTTGAAAAGTTTCAGCACTCCGTCCATCATCTCCTTGTGTTTGCTTTGTTCGCCCTAAGTTGGCAGGGTATGCCCAGACGTGGGTCCCTTGCTCACTTTGCCACTGGACTCAAGCTAGCCTGGCTGATGAGGGCTGTTAGCCCGAAACCGGTCCCAGGATGCTTGATTCCGGTCCAGGGAAGACATGGCTTGGCAGTTCGGTCTGGACTGTTCCCATGAGGCACAGGGTCAAGACTGATTTGCATATAGCTGTGTCTGAACTGGGGTGGCAAAGTGAGCTAAAGAATGATGATGGATTCAACCCAGATCTGTGACTGGGGGTGAGTGTTTGAAAAGTTTCAGCACTCCGTCCATCATCTCCTTGTGTTTGAATAGTAAATTATTCCCCTCCGCTATCCAACATTTTCCCTACTGTTGCACTCGGTGGAGTGGGAATAGTAAATTATTCCCCTCCGCTAGCCAACACTTTCCCTACTGTTGGAGTTATTGGAGTGGTAAAAGTAAATTATTCCACTGCGCTATCCAACATTTTCCCTACTGTTGCACTCGCTGGAGTGGGAATAGTAATTTTTACCCCTACGCTATCCAACACTTTCCCTACTGTTGCACTCTTTGGAGTGGGAATAGCAATTTTATCCCCTCCGCTATCCAACACTTTCCCTACTGTTGCACTCATTGGAGTGGGAATAGTAAATTATTCCACTCCGCTATCCAACACTTTCCCTACTGTTGCACTTGCTGGAGTGGGAATAGTAAATTATTCCCCTCCGCTATCCAACACTTTCCCTACTGTTGCACTCTCTGGAGTCGGAATAGTAATTTTTACCCCTATGCTATCCAACACTTTCCCTACTGTTGCACTTGCTGGAGTGGGAATAGTGAATTATTCCCCTCCGCTATCCGACACTTTCCCTACTGTTGCACTTGCTGGAGTGAGAATAGTAATTTTTATCCCTACGCTATCCAGCACTTTCCCTACTGTTGCACTAGCTGGAGTGGGAATAGTAAATTATTCCCCTCCGCTAGCCAACACTTTCCCTACTGTTTCAGTTATTGGAGTGGGAATAGTAAATTATTCCCCTGCGCTATCCAACACGTTCCCTACTGTTGCACTTGCTGGAGTGGGAATAGCAATTTTTTCTACTCCGCTATCCAATACTTTCCCTATTGTTGCAGTCAATGTAGTGTAAAGTGTAGGTTTAAAAAATATTACATATTTTAATATTTTAATTTATAATATAATTTTAATTTGTTTTTATTTTTATGTTACATGCGTATGTATATATATATATATATTTATTTATACATTTTAATATATTTCTAACATTTTATAATTAATTAAAATTATTATTTATTAATTATTTTTAAGTAAATATATATTACATTTTAAATATGTATGTTTAATTTATTTTTAAATTACATTTATTACTTATAATTGTTAAAATATACAAATAAATCTAAATATTTTTTTAAGTTCAATGTATTATTTAATGTATTTTACATTATTTTTTATACATATAAAAAAACTATGGGGCACATTACGATGGCGGGCGGAAGCACCACCGCCGTGCTGGCGGATGCAAAAACCACCAGTTACCGCCGGCACGCAGCAGTCCACACGCCCGTCCAATTACGATGCGAAAAGTAGGCCAAACACCGCCGGCAAGCCAGCAACACCGTCCGCCATCAAAGTGCGCCCGTACATGTAGCGGCGCAGCCTAACTGACACACACCGTCCGACGAAACACGTCCCGCCCGGCGCATAAATTACGATGCCGCAAACAAACGGCTCCCACGGCCAAGAGATACCGTACGACAAACCGAAGCGGTAACACGGATGCCGAGCACGGACAACGAAGAAGCGGCTCCCCGAGCATGAATCCAGCACTGCAGGCACTCCCCATGCTTCTGCTGATGCACCACCAAGGACGCAACGCACCGCGGAGACGCAGGTAGGCACACACACAACAAGTGCACGCAAACAGCGCACACAGTGCAAGGGCGGAAAAAGCGGACAACCCCCACCAGCGCGTGTACACTACACATCCACCATCGCATCCACATATGACACACAGGCCAAATCGTAACATCGCAGAACACATGTGTACACACCACCTGGGACTAGTAACCAACCACCCCGTCACGGCCCCAAAGCGCCGATGACGCCGCCACACATGCGCACAACGCAGAGGCCAACCGCAGCGCCATGCATGCGTCGCACACAGACACAGGGACACAACCTAGCAGCACACACATCAGCCCCACCCCGAACGCACATGACACGTGACAGGCCGGCCACAGACATGTCCTCAACGCCCAATTCACGGACAACACCCAACGCCACACAACCGACGCACACATGTCAGTGAAGACACGCAACAGCAGGACACACCCCAGTGTAACAAACATGGCGTAGCACACAGCGGCGGCAACACCAACTAGGAGAAGCAGGTCTCCTTCGGGAAGAGGAACGCCAGTACCACACAGAAACACCCATACCACCCTGCACATATGAACAAGACATATAAAACGGAACACCAAAGAGCCCGGGGACCGACAACAGGTGGCCCAAGAATAACATTCACACACAAGGCCCAACGCAGAGCGGAAAGGCAGCCTGCCGCCCACACAAGGGAGAGCAGACAGCACTGAATGACCTTCCATTCCAACTCCGAAACCACAGCCCTACGACAGAAGCCGGTGAATACAGCCATTGTCCAAGAATAGACCAACACAGGCATGCCGAGGAGACCGACCACAGGGCAGATAGCGCATATCACAGAAGCACACAACGGACGGGGAAGAAAGAAGAAAACACTCCCCCATGTCGGCCACATGCAAGTTAATTGGAAGGAGTCACACAGCACTGACCTTGAACTGTCTGAGAAGCATGTGGGAAGAGGGCCCGTGTCCTCCAAACAAGCCAACAGAACACAAGTCCTGTCTCCCTACGACTACACAGAGCTCACAGCAACCCCGGAGCGTGCACATTGCAGACTGCACACACAGCCGGAGCACGCCACCTCAACGAACCGCTGCGAAATGGCAACCGCAACACACCTACCCAACTACGCCGAACAGCTCAAGCTGTACAAAACCAACCTGTGCCATACATTGGGATGCGATCTCCTGTCCCTGCTGAACGTAAGTTACCGACTGACTTACCGCATCACATTGTTCAGCTGCGTCATGCCCGTCTTCTACTGTCGGAGGTGTCCCTACCAGCATCCCGTCGAGATATGCCTCTCCAACCCGGCATGTCTGAAGGCGGACCTGCTACCACTACTCCTCCCTCTGGACGCACACGACAGGGCCTGCTCTGCCTATGGGGGCATGGCGTATGTGGCCAACATCGCACCCGCACTGAAATGGGACCACTGTGCCTCCACACGACGGATCATCGATAACAGCTACATCGAATGTCACCCAGCATGCCCCATCATGGTCCTCCTAGGGACAACTTACGAACAACACCTTGACAGCCACCATCCGCTTCATTGGCTGGCAAACATGTACACCACCAATGACATGGAAGCCCTGCTGGACGGCATCGCATACCTGACAACCTGTAAATACGTCGGACCACAACGCAGGTTCCCCGAGTGACCTATGATGTCCAACCCCGCACCCATGCTTAGCTTCCGCACGGACTGGCCAGTCACCACCACAACAGCCATACCAAACGACCGGCAACTGTAACCACACCATCAACGACATCGCCATGACATCGGATATGACCGGGACATGCACACTGTTCCCCATCACATCCAGGAACACCGCATGCATCGTGGGAGGCAGTGGCATGGGCTCTGTGTATCGCACCCACATGGACGGAACTGCACGAACAACCAGGACACGACATGGATCCAGCGCCCATGGACACACACACCGCTCAGTGGACATGAATAGGTCGCCTGGAGTCTGTGGGTGCTGCACCCCTCCCACCCCCGCCCCGGGAATCCCATACCAGGACCTTTGCATGGACGACAAGTGCATACAACAACAACACGACCCCAGTGACTGTGACATGTCCAGTAACCACCACAGTGCAACAACAAGTGGCACGCCGCTGCATGCACGCAAGCACATGCCCTGATGTCATCTCACATGCACGCGTGCATGAGGAACAACCGCAGCAAACCTGTCACATGGAACTGAGATGGACTGTGCCCATGATGCCAAGCGGTCTGGTAGGCTACATGTATACCGTCTGTGTCAAAGTCCGCAGCTCCGCAGCTATACGTAAATGTACATTAGCACAGCCTTGGCCAAGCAGATGTCACTCTGAAGCCCACATCCCACATGCAACAGCCAATCACATGTAACCCCACACCCTATCCCATTTGCAATCATGCTCAGTATATCCTCAACATGTATTCCGCTGCCAGTAGTGTCCACTATACTGCATCACAGAGGACAGAAGACTCAATATAATGTTTGAAACCAAAACTGTCTCCGCTGACTCATTTCACAAGTACGAATGAGAGAGGATGAGAGTATGTGAAGTACACGGCAGTCGTGACATGACCATGTAGTCCACTGGTATTGGATGTCAACGCAAATGAGTAGCACTACTGTGGAAGACACACATGTGTCGTGTGAAGTCGTATGGACGCAGTGCTCAGGTGGGTGGGTGCGACGGGTAGATGCGCACATGCCAAGTTGGAGCACGCCGTGTTGGGAGGGGTCATGAACAGTACACCACCGCTTCCCTGGGCATTGTGAGAGGACACCTGTCGGGGGGAGTGAACACGTGTGTGCACAGCAGCCGGGCACACGTACAAAGCGGTACCAGGCGCACCTCAGCCCACCCTCTGTGGACAAGCTGGATCCTGTTGTGCGCCCGCCATGCCCCTGACAAGGCACACACAGCCCCAGTCGACCAGGTGTAACCCCAACATAGTCAATCCGCACAGGCGATACAGGGCACGGGATGGCAGTGGAGCATGGTGTGTGAGAGGTCTCCTCGCGCTCCTCCTGGTCATATCACGCAGGCAATAGAACCTCAATGTCTAGCATGGCACAAGTCAGATGGAAGTGTAGGGGGGACGCACCACAGCACGAGCAGCACTGACGTCACGGGAGGTGGCTCGCACCATCCCATCCATTGCCCATCATACCAACCACGCCACATGCCATTGCGACTAAGTGCAAGCGCGTGCGCCACCACCCCCGAGCCCTCCCCAGAGAGGCCAAAGAGTGAATGTGTGGGCCATCAGCCACAGACGGACGCGGCCTGGCCGCAAGGGCAGCCACAGCCACTGGGTGTCGCAGGTGGCGGATCCGGAAGGCGAAGACTGTGATGCATAGTCCATGCAGGCCGGGTCTCCATTTGGGGCACCAAGCAGGTGGACGGCGTCCCGCAACACATCATACCCTGAGACAGCCCACTCGTGCGACTGGACCCACACATACACTCCTTGCCCTCTCTGGTGCGAGCTTGGGGCTGCCTGTGCAAGCGCTAGCCTCGCAGGTGAGCATGCATATTGGGGGAGCGAGGGGAGGACATGAGGGCTGGGGCGAAGATGACTGTATCACTGTCAGTTAGTACAAGGGATGACCCAGATGTGGAAAGGAAGAGACGTGTCCCGTGTGTACTGCAACTAGTCGCCAATACAACTACCCCCCCATGTCCGGAATGTAAGCCCGCACCTAGGCCCGCCCATCCGCCACATCGAACATACCACCAGCACGACAACCTTCCCATTCGAAACACTGACTGGGGGTGGCGACCAGTGTACAATCATGTGTAGCCTACCCACGCGTACATGTGGGCCCTCCATGATCCATGTCACCTGCGGCAAAGTCATGACATGCGCAATGAGGGAAGTGAGGAGAGCTGCCCGCCCCACGCGCAGAAGGTGCATCAGCTCCACAGACCCAGCAGCGAGTCCAGCAGGGGTCACATGTGCAGGGGCAGCTGTGCCTGGTGTGAAGGCACATGCATATAGACAGCACATCGACCAATGTGTAGTCTGCCCACATCTACAGTCCATCATCATGCGGACATAGGAATTGAACACAGGGCAACACATCTTAGTGGGTGCACCCACCGTGACCAACAATGCGCAATCATCGACGTACCCGCCCTGTGCATGGCCCCCCACCCAACGGAGGCACATCCAGTGCCACCATCCCACACACACAAGCCTTCCACGGAACATGCTGTGTCCAATGCTCAGTACAGAGTCAGCGCCCATCTGGTGGATCCTGAACAGGAGACACATGCACACACATGCCAGCTCCCACTATGTACGACTGCCACCTGGCACGTGCAATGTAACCTCTCACCTGTGACGTGTGACTGCAAGCACACAGCCGTCTTGGCATGGGGCTGTCAATGTGGACACCTGTCAATGTTTCGGGAGGTGTGATCCGTACAGTGCTGTACATAGGGTGCAGTGCTGACACCTACTACTGTCTCATATCCCCTCGTGCCACAGGTCCCACTTGTTTTGGCCGCTCAGCCTGTGCCCACATCGTCGTCGTCGTGTGCCATACTCATCCAGCCGTGGAAGCAGTTCCATGCTCAGCAGACATTCATGTTGCCGTGGCGTTGCCGCTTGACGGATATGCAGTCAGTCCCCATCAGCACGCCCCGCAAGTCATTGGGGCCTAGATCCCCATGTGCATGCACATGGCAGTGGTTTGTATCACTAGCCATTGCCATTGTTGGGAGACCTGTGTAAGTGTATTGTGGCCGTGCCGTCCCAGCTTGACAGCTGGGCTGTGGCTCATGTGCTTGCTCAGTCATGTCAGTGATGTGTATGCGAAATTGCTATGTGTCGTGTTGCATTGACATGTGTCCTCTGCCATTGTCCCTAGGCGGAGACCGAACATTGACCGCCCATACCAATTGCTGGCGGACATGGACGATACAGAGGTTATTAGGAAGTTTCGGCTGGACAGGCCAACCCTGCATCGACTGTGTGCCATGTTAGAACCCCATCTCCGTCCCCGCAGGGTGTATCCGACTGCTGTCACCCCCACGGCTAAGGTGATGGCCGCCATGCATTTCTTCGCCACTGGGTCATTCCAGCACACAGTGGGCATTGGAGGAGGGATGTCCCAGCCCATGTTCAGCAAGGTGCTGAGGGATGTACTGGCAGCCATGATGCTGTACCGGAACAGGTACATCCGCTTCCCCAGGGCTCGTGAATTGGCGGCAGTGAAGGGTGCATTCTATGCCCTTGGCAGAATCCCACACGTCGTTGGAGCCATTGACTGCACACATGTCGGCCTTGTTCCACCACAGGCCACTGAGCACCTGTACCGCAACAGGAAGCACACGCACTCCCTGAATGTGCAAGTGGTGTGCCTTGCGGACATGGTGATCACCCACGTGTGTGCAAAGTTCCCAGGCTCGGCCCATGACGCACACATAATGCGCAACAGCATCTTGCCACGACTGATGTCCAATATGCAACAGGATCGTGCCTGTATTGTCGGTGAGTATGTGGAGTGGTGTAGCGTGCTGGCTGTGCGATGCTGTCCCCTGTCCAGTTGGATTAGCAACGGTTCTCTGTGTCCCTCACACCCAGGTGACTCTGCGTATCCGAATGGGGCATGGCTGCTCAGTCCATTGAGGAATCCTCGCACCCCAGCAGACGATCGCTACAATGAGGCACATGGGAGGACCAGACGTGTGGTCGAGCGTACCTTTGGCCTCCTCAAGTCCAGGTTCAGGTGCCTGGACCGCACCGGGGGTGCGCTGGCGTACTCCCCACAGAAGGTGTGCCGGATAGTGGTGGCGTGCTGCATGCTGCACAATCTGGCCATTCGGAAGCAGATCCCCCTCATCGTGGATGACGGAGATCAACCAGGGCCCCAGCCCGCAGACCAGGACAGCTCGAGTGAGGAGGACAGCGGAGAGGAGGAAGCTGGTAATGTGCGGCAGCAGCTCATCGCCCGCTACTTCACTTGACGGTGAGTGTCCATGTACGACGGCTGATGTGGCTGTATCTGTGCAGGTGTGTGTGTGCTGTGTCAGGGTGGCCGTTTGTTCACTGCGTGCTGTGTGTCAACGCTCCATGGCCAGGGTAGTATGCCACTGTTGGTGGCTGTGGCATTGTGCCCTATTGCTCTGTGCGATGTGTGTACATTGCTTGTAGTTGTTGACATGTACTGTGTGATGGGTGTGTGACACACTCATTGAATGTGCTCCTGTTCTGTCTCCCACCCCTAGGTCCCTACAGGCCCTCCGGATTCAAATGCCATGCCACGCATCAGGTGCCTTTCCGCCCAAGGTGGCCGTTGTATTCCGTACAAATAAGACACAGGGCACAAACAGCAGTTAGTGAAAAAGGTGCATTTATTACAAACTGTGACATGTGATTGTGTGTAAGGTGATGACAAAAGTGGTGCGTGCAGTGACAATGAGCTGTCGGTCATGGCTGCGTGATGATCAGTGTGTACCCACTGGTTCTATGTCCATAGTCCAACACACACATGCCATCCAGATGGCTGTGTGGAGTGGGATCGTAGTCCAAGTCAATGCAGTGGCTGGTCAAGGAAGGCTGGCGGAAGGCTGGCTGGCTGCCTCACTTGCGTCTGGAGCGTGCGAAGTCCTCCCGGGAGATCTGTTTCCTCTTCGGACGGCCCCTTCCACGTTTGCGAGGGGGGTGCCTGCTTGCGACATGCTGGTGGTTGAGGTGTGATCACTGGCTGTGGACGCAGGGGAACTGGACACTGCTGCTCCACCCTGCGCCCCGGCAGGTGGTGGCGGAGGGGGAGCTGCTGTCCCTGGCTGTGACCTCACCGCCACCACCAGCTGTCCCATGAGGTCCACGATTTGGCCCATACGGGCGTCCATGGACCTCAGCACCCCCAGCACCTCACGCGTGTCTGAAGCAGACCGGACCCATTGTCCTTGGGCCTCTTCATAGGCCCCAAGGACTCTGGCCATGTGAGGCAGGGCATGGCTCCCAGGGGAGGCTGGCGTTTCCCTGACCCTGCTCCTCCTACCAGTCCTGCTGCCACCGGCCTGCCCACTAGCCACATTGCTCACCACGGTCCTCGCTGTGGCTCCCAGGGTGGATCCAGTCGTCCGGGCCACCACCTGCGCTGGGGCTGGTGCCAGCGAAGACGTGGCGGTGGTGGCGGCGGTGGTGGTCGGTGCGGCGATGGTGGCGGTTGCGGCAGTGGTAGTGGCCACAATGACCGTGGGTGTGGCCGCAACGACAGTGGCAGCAGGGGGCTGGGAATGTTCAGCAGCCCTGGATGATGGGTTGGTGGGTAGGAGGGGTCCTGGGGAGCGGCTGGGCCCTGCCACACCAGATGGGCCTGCTTGGTTGTCCGTGTCCGAAGAGGAGGACAGATCCTCCAGATCCGTGTGTCCTCGTTGGGGGCTTGTAGGCTGGCTGTGCTGGCTGCTGGCTCCATCCCCAGCATCCAGCAGTTCGTCACCTGTGGAGAGAATGAGATTTGTTATTGTGTTGCACCTGGCGAAGTATGTATTTGTCGTCTGACATTGACAGTTCGTGCAATCTCGTACATGGGTTTCCCGGAGGCGTGTGTGTGGCTGTAGCATCTGTAGTTGTGTGTGCTTGGCAATGGGACTGTGTGCTGTGCACATGTGGCATGGGACGGATTGGCCATGCCGATGGGTGTGTTGCTGTGCCCCTACTTATTGTGACTCTGGTGTATGCGGGCTCCTGGCCCATCCTGGGTCTGGTTTGTACTTTGCTTTTGGGGTTCAAATGGAACGCTTAGGAACGCATATGGCAACATGGGGGCTATGCCCCAGATTCGCATTTGGGAGGGGATATGCTTTTGGGGTTCAAATGGAACGCTTAGGAACGCATATGGCAACATGGGGGCCATGCCCCAGATTCGCATTTGGGATGGAATATGCTTTTGGGGTTCAAATGGAACGCTTAGGAACGCATATGGCAACATGGGGGCCATGCCCCAGATTCGCATTTGGGAGGGAATATGCTTTTGGGGTTCAAATGGAACGCTTAGGAACGCATATGGCAACATGGGGGCCATGCCCCAGATTCGCATTTGGGAGGGAATATGCTTTTGGGGTACATGCTGTGAGCCATGGGTGCCGAACGTGACATGTGTTGTGGCAGCATGACAGTGCATGGTTTGAGGTGTGTGCATGCTTGACATGGCCTGCATATTTGCTGTCTGTTGTGATTACTGGACATGGCATTGGACGCATCGTTATGAGTGAGTGATGGTTGTGTGCCAGCCAACGTATTGCAGTTGTCCCATCTCCTTGGTGTGCGTGCTGCCCTGTGCCATGTGCATCACTGCAGTGCTCGGGGGGTGTGGCCCATGTTGTGTGTTGTTGCTCACAGTGTGTCGTGCACTTCATTGACTTCTGGCACATGGTTGGTCATGGGCATGTATCTTAGCGTGACTGCTGTATGTGTGGCAGCTGTGCGGATGACATGCCTTTCATGAGACTGGGGCTGACGGATGGGATGGATGGTATGTTGTTTGTGCATGGTGTGTCTGTGTGTTTGATGGGTTCAGTGGTGTTCGTGTGCATTTATGTTGTTCCGCTCTGTTGCGTCTAGTGTTGTTTGTCTTACATAGGCGTAGTTGTGGGGTGTGTGGTTGACAGGCAGTAGGGGCTACATGGACAGGACTTCAATGGTGTTTCGGTTGTGTGTGATGAGTTGCACAGTGGCTGCCGTGTGGGACTATATTCAGTGTGGCTTGTGCATGCAGACGTGGCTCCTTGGGTGTTGCTATGTCTGTGATGGGTCATGTGGGGTGTGAGTCTGTTGTTCATGTCCGTGTGCACATTGTTCACTTGTTCGTGATGGTGGGCGGTGCTGCGTGTTCGTCTGCTACGTGACATGTCCCATGTGTTGGTCGTGTTATGGTCCTCATGCCTCCAGTAATCCAGCCCTGTCCAGTTTCCCACCTGCAAGTTGTTCGTGCGTGCACTGTACTGGATGCCACATGGCTCTAAGCGGGGGGTGCTCCATGTTGCAGGTCTGTGGGGGTGGGGGGTGTTGTGGGTCGTGGGGGTGGCTGGACACCCACTGACACCGATTGCTGTGGATCGTGATGTCTGCCTTTCGGCTGTCGTTGTGCACTGCGGTGGCTGACACATGGCTGTGGGGGATGCTCCTCCTTGCTGTGCTGTGGGACTGGGGCCTGGTGTGTGTTGTACTTGGGCTGTCCACCCTCCCACCCACTGCACTTTGTGTTCCTGCCACTTACCTGTTACTTGTCGGTTAGTGCAGCTGTGGCGGACACATGGGTGTGGTGGGTGCTCGTTGTGGCGCTTCTGGCATATTTGGGGACCTGTTGGTGGTTACGTGGCTGGCTTAGTGTACACATGTCCCCACGCATCTTACAGTTGTTCGGTTTGGGCTGTGTGTGGTAGTGTCTGTTGCATGTGTGTGTGATGTGTTGTGTATTGTGTGCTGGACATGGGGGTGTTTGTCCCTGGGAGCTGTGGCATGGTGGTAGTGCATGTGAGTACATAGCGGTGTGCTGGTATACATTAGTTTGTACTTACCAGCCTCCACTCCCCTGCTAATCCGGCGAGGATCTCCGGATGGATTACGACTCGCACCTTCTCCTCCCACGCTTTGAAGGTCTTAAAGAGCGCGGGATTCCCTCCGCCAGTGACGGCAGCCAGCTCTCTGTTTTTGCCCTCCTTCTTCTTGACCAGGCTCTTTACGTCATTCCAACGTTTGTTAATCTCGACTCTGTTCCTGGGCAGGGTCCCGACTGCATTGACCTGGTCTACGATCCGGTTCCACATTCTGTTTCTGGTGGCTAGTGGTGTGTGCTGGACCATGTTCCCATAGATTTGTGGGTACACCTTGATGATCTCGTCGACCATGACCGTCAGCTCCATGGGCGTGAACTTGGGCATTCTTTGTGGTGCCATGATGTTTGTGGTGCTGGTGCGGTGTGTGTTGTGTAATGTGCAGGGGGTTTGTGGTGCCGGTGTTTGGTGGTGGTGGTGGTGGTGGTGGTGGTGTTTGGTGGTGGTGGTGGTGGTGGTGGTAGTGATGTGTGCGTTTCTGTGGTGTGCTGCTGTCCTTGCTGTGTCACTGTGTCCTCTCCTCTCCTCTCTGGTTTGCAATGTAGCAAGGGGTTGTGGTCTGTGGGAGTGCTGCTTTTGTACTCACCTATGTGGGTGTGTCCTCATGGTCTGTTGTTTTCAGGTGTGTTGTGTCTGGGGTTCTGGCCTTTGTATTTTTTGTTTGTCCGGGGGGTGTTTTCGGGATGTGTACTGTGCTTGTGTATTTGTGCGTGCCTTGCTGTGTGGACTTGTTGGCCATGTTGTGTGCTATTGGTTTTGTGTGCGGATGGTTTCTGTGCAGGTACGTTGGCGCCATGGCTTCTGCCGTGTCGATTCTCATCGGCGTTGTTTGCGCTGGCGGGCGGTATATTTGTGGTTTTTCCGCGCTCATGTCGGTGCGATCGTAATTTCACGTGCGGTGTGTCGGCCGTGAGGGCGGGCGGTTTTGTGTTGTCGTGCGTGTTTCCGTCCGTGGCGGGCGGTTTGACTCCGACTCGGACGTTGGCGGGCGGTATTTTGTGTGCTTTTTCCGCCGATGGCGGTATTCGGTTTGTGTAATCGTAATGGCGTGGTCGGTGTTCAGGCGGTGTGTGCGGGCGGATTTTTGCCGCTTCCATGCCTGGCGGAATTATTTACGCCGGGTATCGTAATGGGCCCCTAAATTTTCTACTTCGATATTTTTAACAACGATATTTTTTTTCGATATTTTTGTACTTAGCATTATGAAGATAGGAGGTCGATATTTTTGACGATATTTTTGTCACAATATTTGTGTAGGTCGATATTTCTGTTGTCGATATTCTGTCAGTGACCCTCTAAAGATACCTCTTGGTATACCCAAAGAATTTCTTTATTGGTAGGGTACCTGGAGTATAGACTAAAACTGTACTCTGGTTTTTTTAAATGTATTTTATGTGTTCAAATAACCCTACGCTCTGTCATACATGCCCTTGGTACCCTGGGTACCATATACTAGGGACTTATAAGTAAGTCAGCACTTGCCAATTGGGGGCATCCAATTTTAAATAACTTTTGCAATGGGTCAGAACACTGGCGCTGAGGTCTGGACAGCAGGCATCTGTGCACCCTCAAAGTAAAAAAAACAGCAGCTAGCAGTCCAAATGGAGCCAAAAGAGGGGGGAAACCTGCAAAAAAGCCCCAGCTAATGCATCTGGGAGACCTTAACACCAATCCTGTTGAGTCTCCCTGACCATTAAGCATGGAAGGATGTTGGGAACTGACTTTCCCAATGCAGGGCCTACTTTGCCTTAAATCCTTCTTTCAGGGTCATTCCCACTGGGGAACAGACCTACCTCTATTCTGACAGGACCCATCCTGAACTTGACTTTAACTCTTTGGGGCATATTCTCAAGAACGTGTGATAACCACCGCAAGTTTAGCTTGACGCAACTTTGCATATCGCAGTCTATCGCAGGAAAACAACGCCGTGTTAACATAGTATTCCCAACCTGGCGGCACCATGCGATAGACCCACGATAACGCGTCAAATGACCGTGTTAAAATTAACGCGACGCCGCAAAAATGCGAAACGCGAAGAAAGTTGCGATGAGGCCAACCGCGATACATAAATTAGCGATAACCAGCGACAGGCCTGCAATTCCCACGCGTCATGCAGGAAAATGCACTATAAAAGCTGAACAAGAAAAACACACCATAAACAAAATAAACTGCGTAGCAACATGGATGCACCCGGAACGAGTGCCCAGGTCAACGTGAACCCCACAAGCCCCACAAGCCCCACAGACCACCAGCAAGGAACCTCGGGGTCGGGAAAGGCCAAGGAGAAGAGGAAGACGGGGTACAGTCCGCATGACAACCGGTTCGTCGTCACGGAGGAGAGAGAGCACTAACAACAACTGTCCGTCACCTCCACCGTGTCATTGGCAACACAGACGGAAAAATTGCATTCCATCGTGAATGCAGCCGGAGTATCGAGGAGGCCAAGATGCGCTGGCACGATGTGAAAAGCCAAACCAAGCAGAAACCCGCTGCCAACAGGAAGGCAGCAACGGCGAATGGAGGTGGGAGTCCTGCGCGACAGGAGGAGCTGGAGCAAATGGTGGCCACAGTCATCAGTGTGGAGACGGTGCAAGGAGTCGGGAGTCCGGACACTGCTCAACATGACCTGACATAACATCAACAGGGTGAGTAATGAACAGGGACTGTGGGGACGGGGGAGACGGGCACAATGGCACACATGCACAACGACGTGTAGCACACCGCACACCCACAATGACCCTGGGTCATGTCCCTGAACCCCGAGGCACACTGCAGCACACATACAAACATCAAGTAGGCCCCCGTTCACCATGTGCCCAAAGGGGTCCCACCCCACACATCACCAATTACACAACACACACATGCACCCGTGTGAAACACAGCAAAGATGCGTATGTGAGAGCCAGACTGACAATGCAAGAAACACCACATGACGAGCAGCATGGCTGGAGTACAATCACCATGACATTGTGCACGCCACGAGGTGGCTGAGTGTGGACCACATCCGGAAAGGAGCAGGTCACAATCTGACACATCCACGTGCACAAACAACCACTGACGTCAACAATACATCTGCAGACAAACAATGCACAAGAGTACAAAAACCGTCCAAGAGCACAAATGACCCAAGTCGCCAACATCACAGCACCTTAAAAGCACAAAAGCCAAAGGCACACCGCCTCCAAGGGATAAGGGGCAGCAAAATCATAGCTGCAGGTGCAACTCTCACACAATGCAGCACACACACATAGCAATGACAGCACATCCACATGGACGACAATGTGGTACACAGTGCAACACTTACACTGCAGAACAGAGGACACAACTGGGTTCGCCTGTGCGTAGAAAATGGCCAATCACATCTGACATAGCAGGAAACTGTGAGATGCAAATGTATGTGTACAACCTCACCTACGTCATGTAGTCCAAATGTCCACTGTCCCGCATCAAATAGTCCGCCCCTCCCAAACAGTCACAATGTACATTGTCATGCAGTCTGTATGTAAACTTGAACAATGCGGCAACATACATGCCAACACAATGTCAACAAGCATCTCCCCTTCACATTGCAGAGGGACAAACTACACCTCCAACAGAGCAGACCAGACAACTCTACAGTGATGCTGAAGAGGACCTCCACACTTCCGACACCGACGCCCTACAACAGTCCATGGACATCTTAGGCAATCGACCTCCAGGAGCAGGGCAGCACCGCTGCATCGAGGATACCTCACCCCCTGCACAGACAACACAACTGGACGCACCCACCACCCCAGCTGGCTCCCAGCAGCCCACCGAAGCACACATCGCATTCCAAGGCCAGGTGTCAGACTGCCAGAAGGGGGTGGCCGAACATGTGCAGGTGGGGTACTACCTCATGGAAGCCAAACTAGATCACATACGTGGGTGTCTAAGTCCCATCAGGGACCACCTACACTCCCCAACGGAGACCCACACTGCGACAGAGACACATGCCTTTGCACATTTCCAGTACTGAACCACACCCAGAGCCACGGGATAATCATCCACACCCCCACGCTGGACTGGCGTACCCTGGCCCAGTTCACTCATCTTTCGTATTGAGTGGGGGACGACAAAGCTACATGTGCAATGTCTCACCCGCTGCCTGCGGTGACATGGCTGCGTCCTCTGTACACGGCACAATGTAATGTTGTAGGGCCCGGGGCCCTAATGCATACATCATGAGCACACGGACACACTCAGATAGTTAGTTGAACTGGCTACGGGCACGTGCGCTCAACACCTTTATTGACATGGTCACATGTACAGTGACGCATGTGCTGGATGTGTGTGGGGTGAGTGTAAGCCAGCCCGCATGGAGTCGTTGGTGCTGGCAACAACTGGAACAGTGATCACAATTAAAGCGGAAACAGAAAACACCAGCATAACAGGAACAACTGTGAAGCATCATGGTGGTAGCCGGAGAAAGTACAGTGTTCACCCAACATGCAAGCAGAATGGTCCATGATTTGTGGTGCACTGAGTTAGTGGCACCTGAAGAGCTGAGCAGGGTATCAAGCTGATGATGGCACCCACGACAGGTGTGAGCAACTCTGATAGTCTGGCAGTAAGACACTTCCGACTCTGGCACCTGTTGTTTGGAGTTGGTCCTGGCGGTGGTGGCGTGTGCATCCTGCGGTGATGCGACGTCCGGGCAGGTCAGGACTCGATTTGATGTGTGAGCACAGGTGGACTGCAGTTGAGGCCGGAGGCAGCGTACAGCGCAGGGCCACAGACACATGGCCTTGATGACCGCCAGTCCATCGACCCAGAGGCCATCCAATATGCTATCATACAGGGGCCATGACTTGAGCTGCACAGAGTTAGTGGCCCAGGATGCACTGCGGCCGGCACAGGCACACCACCACAGGACGGTGACTTGCGGTGCAGTGAGATAGGGCCACGCGAGGTGAGCGGGTCCTCGTCGAAGGTGAATGTAGTGGAGGTTTGCAGGGGACAGTGGAAGGTGTCCTCCAGGGCATGATGCAGAGGGCAGAAGCCGGCCGGAAGCGGCAAATGGAGGAGTGGAATGCTACAGCCTCGTTTTTGCCACAAAGTCAGTATCACCAACATGATGATGAAGACAACCCCCAGTCCATAGACTCAGTCGCTACCAAAGTTCCACCAGAAAGTGTCCATGGATGTCGGGGAACAGACTTAGTGGCACCGGAGCTGAAAGGGGATGCAGTCTGCGATGAGGCCAGTACAATGATATCAAGTCTGCCATTAATGAATCATGACTGAATTCCCAATGTGTGGCCTACTCGACCGCAGTGTAGGCCGAAGGCGTAGTCATCAAGGGCCCACAGACACGTGTGGTTGGGATGCCATGCACATACTTTGTGTCACCACATCGAAGGGAGTATAGTGATTTGAACTCTGCATTGATATGTGTACTCAGCCATTGTATAATCAAGACTCAGTTCCAAATGTGTGACCTACTTGACCGCAGAGTAGGACCGAGGCAGCGGTCAGCAGGGGCCCACAGCCACGTGTCGTTGGCCCGCGATGCACAGAGTTAGTGACACCAGAGCAGTTGTCAGCAGTGTCCGATCACCTCCGTAATGATGATCCTTTTCTCCTCCGAACTGAACCGCGTCTTCCTCTTACTCATCTCCTTGTGTACAATGATATGAACTCCGCCATGCAAAAATCAAGACTCAGTTCCACATGTGTGACCTACTCGACCGCAGTGTAGGCTGAAGGCAGTAGTCAGCAAGGGACCACAGACAGGTGTAGTTCGAATGCTATGCACAGAGTTGGTGGCACCACATCGAAGGGAGTACAGTGATATAAACTCAGCCATAAGTGTGTACTCTGCCATTGCATAATCGAGACTCAGTTCCAAATGTGTGACCTACTTGACCGTAGTGTAGGCCGGAGGCAGCGGTAGAGTACGTCAACGAGAAAGGAGTAAAGCGGGCCTGTGTCGCGGAGGCCGTGATGGTCTGAGGAGGCTGCCAAGGTCGTGGGCTTTGGGCTTGGAGCTTGCGCCGACACGTGGTGGGCCCTCTTTGACACACGCCGGTGTCGGCAGGTGAGCAGTGAGGCCTGGCTGCGCAGGGGAGGGCATGACGGGTTCGGGGACCAGCGGCCCGGGGTGCAGCATGTGCACAGGATCACATGCCATACCGCTCAAGACGACGGTGTCGGCCTCGTGGGGGGGTGGGAGGTGCCGCCCTGGCAGACTCATTGGGCATTCCGGAAGAGAACCACGCCCAGAGCTATGTGCTTTTTATTCACACCTCTACGCTGGCCTGGCATACGCCGGGCCAGCCCACTTCGCACACGCTTACAGGGGGGGACATCACAAGCTACATTTCCGCGATCTTCCCCACTGGCTGGGGTGACATGGTTGCGTCCACTGTCCACTACACTCCAAACACCAGCAGTGCATGTAGACATGGATATGTCTGTGGTCTGCATACTGAAGTCTGTCCAGCACATCTCCGCCACACTTGGAATTGTGTACATTCTCATTCATGGGTCACTTGCCTCCTTCGCACATGCCTGGTTCCCACCTCTCCCCACATTCCGCTATTGTGTGGCTGAGGTGCCATGCCATTGATGGCTCATGTACATGGCTAACCAAGGTTGCCACAGTAAGTTGTGCTGTCGTGTCTGGTGGTTGGGCATGTTGTTTGGCATGTTGTATGTGATTTTGTGACGTGTGCAGTGCCAGAGTTGTGGGTTGCATGATTGTGGAGTTGAGGTGTGTGGTGTGTTCATTTGGTACTTGCCAACAAGCAGTGTATTCCCATAGGTTCCATCCTGGAAGCGCTGGTTGATGTTGGACTGTCGGAAGATTAAGGAATCATGCACACTGCCTGGGTAGTTGGCTACAACATTGGTGAAGAGTACCCTGTGGTCCACTATTGCCTGCACATTGATGGAATGTGTGTGCTTTCTGTTGCGGTAATTATGTGCAGTGTCGGCAGGGGGCACAAGTAGGACATGTGTGCAGTCGATTGCCCCCAACACGTGCAGGAATCCAGCTATGGCGTATAGTCCTTGCTTGGTCTCCAGCTGTTCCTGCACATTGTGGGGGACGTATAGGTACTGGGGTACCTAGCTGATGATGACATCCAGGACAGGTGTGAGGAACTTGGATGGGGCTGGCTGTGAGACTCCTCCGACTCTGGCGGTTGTTGGTTGGGAGGTACCAGAGGCCAACAGGTGCAGCACAGCCAGCAGCTTTGTCTGCGGACGGATGTTGGTTGTCCGCTGTGTTGGTACCGTCAGCCTGTGGGCAATGATGTTCAGGATGCGGAGGATGGTTGTCCTTTTGAGCCTGTAGTGGGCATTGACATTGTCTGGTGTTAAGTCTGTGAGGCTGGTGCATTTCCTGAAGGTCCGCTGTCTTTGTCTGCGCTGCCTCTGTGGTGGTCCGAGGGGGGGGTGGAGGGGGCCCGGGGGGAGGGCGGTCCTGGGAGTGGTGGCGGTGGGTGTTGTTGCCCTCTCTGGGCTCCAGGATGCATGGTGAGTGGCTCCATGGCATCTGTTGTTCTTCATGTGTGGCTCTGGGCTGGGCTCCCTTTGATGGTGGAGCTTGTCGTCCGACTTTACACCAGGTCAGAGCAGGTGTTAATTTCCTGCTGCTAACGCGCCTTATCGCCTGTTTTGTGGTCTTATTGCTGATGTGGCTGGTCGTTGAGAATGTTGGGGTGTGGTGTTGTTGCGGATTTTTGCTCGGGAACGCCTACTCTGCATCTCATTAGCGATAGTTGCCGGGGTCATCTGTGGCGATGTTTTTTGTGGATGCTTTTGCACGTAAACTGGTGGTATCGGCTGTTAGCACCAGCTTGTGAATGGGGCGATAAATTTATCGCAACTTTGGCTGCGATAAAGTGTTGATAACTCGGCGATAGCTCCTTGAGAATATGCCCCCTTGTCTTTCCCATCCTTGTCTTTTACTCTGGGCAGGGAGGTACCTACTTCCTCTAACCCAACCTTAGGTAGGCCTACACCTAGCATACTCCAACACTGGTGTAATCTCACCATGACCAACAGTGTCAGAGGGGCAACATTCCACCCTGCCATGGGGGCTGACCACCATGCTGGTGACAGTGCTGCCATAAAGGTAAACACCCAGCAGAGGCTACTGACAGCTGTCATTGCCCAGAACCACACCCTTAGCTTTCCATTGACTGATGGATGTGCTATCTCAGGGTTGCTTTGTGTTCCTGGACCCCTCTGCTTTTTCAGAGTGGGGGTCTATCACCTCATGTGGCAGAGACCCTTCTTCTATTCCTTCTTCTGTTAGCTCAGGGGTGACACTCTGTTGCTGAACAACTGCCTAAGTCTTCAGAAATTCTTGGGAAACCGGTAAAGCCTTACTAGTGCCAACTTTGGGGGTTTCCCTTCCTGGTATAGAATTCCCTTGGCTCACTGGGTCTCTTTCTAAAAGTTGCCTTTCTTTCCTACCTTTCATTTTTTGCCTTTCTTCTAGGACCTACTTTTCCTAAACTTAGGGATAGAAACTCCAGAATCCTGGGGTGAGGCAGTGCCCTGGGCAGCTGCACTGTCTGGGCTCAGACCAACCTCTGGGAGGTCATTGCCAAGGAGACAATCTAGGGGGAGGTCTGGACTGACTACCACCCTTTGATACCTAAGGGAACCACATATCTCTAGAGCTATCAAGGTCACAGGCCTGTTAGTGTTCTTCCCTGGGACAGCCCCATCTCTCCTGGCAAATATTGGTCTGCGGACACTAGCCTGTCTACCAATATGGTGTGACTGGCCCCTGTGTCTCTAGGGGCAGTGAATGGGATCCCATTCACTTTAAGTTGGTGAAAGTGTTAACCACCATCCTCAGGAATCACCAACTCACCATCTGTGCCCTTTTCCCAGATAAAAGCAATTAGGATATCCTCATCAGAGTATTCCATCTTTAAAGGCTACACTAGCTTAACTAGTGGATGCCATTTGCTGGCAGTCAAAGCAAGGGCTACTGTCTAAGAATATTTTAAGCCATGGGTCCCCTCTACTCTGCTTGCTAGAGGTGGGGTGGGTTTTGATCGCCTATCTTTTAGGGTTCTGGA
Source organism: Calotriton arnoldi (assembly GCA_963921515.1). NCBI lineage: Eukaryota > Metazoa > Chordata > Amphibia > Caudata > Salamandridae > Calotriton > Calotriton arnoldi. The sequence goes on along the minus strand of CAWUFW010018106.1, from coordinate 100,660 downwards.
TCTCAGAAGGAATCTCTTTTTTTTTTGTCCTCATATGTCTGATCAGTATATAACTGGAGATAAAAGAGGTTTCCGACTTAGGGGCCGATTCCGATTCAGGCCGGAAATCTCCCCGACTGAGCCGGACCCGGAGAGATTTCCGACCGAATCGGACCCTAGCAGCCCGACCGAACGGGTACGATGCGTCCGTATGCTATCGGACTCGATTCGGTCGGACTCCCATTGAAGTCAATGGGAGCCGGTCGTACAACGCATACGTGGGCTCCCATTCACTCAATGGGTGCGAGGCGAACAAGGGCGCCCCCTACAGCGGGTACGAGTCGAACCGACTCGCGCCGTATACGCACAGGTAGGGGGGACCCATGGGTCCCCCCTGTGTGTGACTCGCGCGGCTACGCATACAGGGGGGTCCGACACAGACCCCCAAAGTGCAGCTCCGACAGCTCTTTGGAGCCGGACTGCGCGAGTCGGTCGGACTGGTCGAGGTGCGCATCGTACTTACCCGGCCGGTGAACGTCTCCATTGCACGTGCGAGTCGTCTCCGTGCGAGTCGGTCGGAGCGGTCGGGTCCCGTGAACGAGTCGGTCAGAGCGGTCGGGTTCTGCGAACGAGTCGGTCGGCGATTTCGCGAGCGCACGCATCGTACTCGCTCGCCCGGACGCACGTACGAATCGGTCGGGAAATAGGGCTCCGAATCGGATCCGGTTAAGCCGAATCCGATTCGGTGCCCTACCGGCCGAGATCGGAATCGACCCCTTAGTCTCTTGCCGTCCGTACGAGGTACTACCCGGACACTCCACTGGGGAGGGGATGGATACCATCACGGGATCCCTCTCTGCGAGGTCGACTGACTCTTTTCTCCGAAGTCACAGGGCTTACATGAGTTCTCTTTCCATGGATACCAATCCGTCTTGATAAAACCCCTGAACTCTCGAGAACAGCCTGTTTTTACTGATGCTTAATCATTGGATTAGTGTTAGCCGGTGGTTCAAATGATAAATGTAATTTTAAGTAAGGGACACCAAGACCAGTGAAAGGAAGGAGTGAATAAAATAAATGGAGAAAGGGATAGAGCTTTCAGTAAGAACCGTATGATAAGAAAGTAGGAAAGTATATCTACTTCTAGGAACATACTCTATTAACCCAATTGGGGGGGAACATGGCGGCCGTTAGGTAGTTTCGGTCGCGAGCTCTCGTACACTGGTGGGGCGATGTAAACTTACTACGAGCTAGGAGTGCCTGTTTATCGTTAAAAAGTCTGTAATTTCGTAAGGTGCAATAGCTGGGATCCTGAGGAGTACCTTTTCACGTTTTTTTCTCCATTTTTCCCGGAATTACGACGACCAGCGATTCTGTGGCAGATTCTGCCAGAACTGCTGACGGAGAAGCACTGGGAGGAGTCTGGGCGGAGGCTGCGGCGCGGCTCAGCTGGAGCCGCCGCGTCGCTGCAAGGATTGGTTTCCCGGGGAAAGGCGGCGGTGAATTCCAGTACGTCGGGCATACGAACACCGGAGGTCGTATCGTAAAACCCTGCAGAAACAGGACGATGCTGGCAGGGAACCATCGATGACCCCGGTAAGGAGGAGGGCGCAGGTTTTGCTGGAGGAGTGTGGAGACCCTGCGGAAAGCTCTGACAAAGGGCAGAAAGAGGCATCCCCTGTAGTTAAGGGAAAGAGGGGGAGACAGGGCCTCACAATAAGAACAGTGAGGGAGATTAACAGATATACTTTAAGGAGCAGAGGTGTTTGGGGTAAAGAGGAGCCTGGCGTCTCCTCTGTTAAAAGTTCCTCTGTTAAACCCCCTCTTATTAAAGGTCAGATAGCTTCTCAACCAAAACAGTCAGAACTGTGTGCAAATTACCCGACGGTCGTGAAACTAAATAAAACGGCAACAGAACCCGCATCAAACCCAAAGAGACAGACAATGAAGATACCGGAAAGAATAAAAGTTACCCCATCGCTCCGCTCATATTTTAAAGTGAAAGCCCAGGGCCCAACGGCCACGGTAGACACGTGTACAATACTCTCTGAATCCAAGCAGGAGAACCAAAATATTCAAGGGGGGATGGCATCCGGTACTAAGGAAGGGATGTCAAAACAGATTGTATTAAAAAATAGATATGACCCCTTGCTCAGCATCAATGAAAATACTATCTCCTCCCCGGAAGACAATAGTCCTACCGAAAATCTAAATCCTCGCACTGTCTCCGAGCGACAGATAGAGCCAACTGATCTCTTACAAGGCAATAACGAGACTAATTCAGTCGGACTTGAAAATACAATGGCGGTAATGTTGACAGAGTTGAGAGAGAGGTTTGTGACATCTGAACTTAATCAGCAGAGAATCCAAGGGTATTGCGAGACCATGGATGAAAAAATCAATAGCTTGGTAGATAGAGATGGGGCAATGGAATCGGCGCATAATGAGATCTCTAAAAAAGTAGACAATAATCAAGAAGAGATACAGAAACTTAAGAAAAATGAAAGAGAGCTCAGAGATAAACCAGAGTCTCTCGAAAATAATGCGAGACGAAATAACATTAGAATTTTAAATGTCCCTGAGGGTCTCGAGGGAGGAGACATCAAGGTTTTCGTAACTACTCTCCTAAAAGAGTATAATATGAATTTGGATCTAGATGTATTAAAACAAGATGTACAAAGAGTCCATCGAGATCCTTTTGTGGCCCGTCCCGGAAGGAAAACAGCAAGAAGGATTTTAGTGAATTTCAAAACATATTCACTGAAAGAAAGCATCCTTGCTGCGGCACTAAGAGTTGGAACATATAAGAAAGATGACTGGTCTTTTCGTATTCGTTCAGATGTCTCACGAGAAACCTTAGACAGGCAATGGGAGCTCGGGAAATTTATACAAGACTTAAGAGACCTAGGAGCCACGGCAAATATTCGTTTCCCTGCCCTGCTGAAGGTTATGAGGAATAATAAAATGTACACCTTTAGGGACCCTAACGACGTGAAAACTTTTATAGAGCAGATTAAGGCACAGTCAATATAACAGATATAACAGATAGCTAGTCAAACCACCAGGAGGTAGGAGAGCTCATAGGAGGTGTTAATATACCTCGTGTTAGTAGGGGGGGTTCCCCGGGGAGGGTGGGGGGGGTCACTAGTAAGAATATAGAGTTTAGAGAATCACACAAGGCACAAAGAGTGGGGGAGCAAGTGGGAGAAAATAAAAAAATAAAAATGTCCTTCTATGTCTGGTCCAGTTGTTTTTGTTTTCTTTTTTATCTTCTTTTTGTTTTTCCTCTTTTCGGACACTACCAGTTCAGCAGAGGTTATGTTCTCAAGTCATTTCAAGATATAGTATTTCGGTTTCTTTATATATTTCATGGCAGGTTTAGATAATATTAAATCACTAAAAGTGTTATCATGGAATGTTAATGGCTTGAGAGTGATTCCAAGGAGAAGGAAGATAATGGAATATTTGAAGATGAGGGAGGTAGACGTCATTTTTATCCAAGAATCCCATTTACTAAAAGAAGAATGGCTGGGAATCGTAAAATCCCAAACATGGATAGACCATTGTATATGCACGTCGCAAGTAATTACAGTCAAGGGGGTGGCTATAATATTTAAAAAATCAGCCCAATGTATTATTGCTGAGGCTAAGGTTGATCCTCAAGGTAGATGGGTGATTGTTAAGGCAAGGATTCAGGGCACATGGTTAGTTTTTGTATCCTACTATGGTCCTAATCTGGATGATCCCTTGCCCCTACGTACTTTATTGCTGCATTTACTTGAATTTAATGATCCAGTTATTATGGGGGGCGACTTTAATGTAATCCTTGACCCAGTCCAAGATACTACCTCTAAGAAGGCCGCCGCAGTAACTCTAAAAATGAGAATCGTCCTGAAATCCATAATTCAGGATCTTGGTCTAGTTGATATCTGGAAGCTTAAAGGCTTAAGAAGGGGGAGAATCGGGGAATTTCACTTTCATAATAAAAAACATGGTCACCGATCTAGGATCAACTTTTTTTTGGTATCTAGCTCCATTAGTGATTCCGTTAAGATGGTCACCCATATACCGGAGCATTTATCAGACCATTCGGCTGTCTCTCTGCAGCTCCAGTTCCGAGGCAAGTCTTTAGAGTGACGGACACAAAATCGTTCCCTTCTTCTTGAATCCCCGATAATAGATAACTTGAAAAAATTAACAAAAGAGTTCTTCCTTTTTAACCTTGATACGGCCCCCCTAAATAAAGTGTGGGATACGTATAAAGCATATCTTAGAGGTATCTTAATTAGCCAAAATGCTAGGCAAAATAAGAAAGTAAAGAAGGAATTTACCTCCTTAGAAGACCACATTAAAGTAATCCAAGGTAATCTGGCCCAAACTCTAGATACTAATACCAAACTTTCACTAGAAGCGGATCTTGCCAAGGCAAAGACAAATTTAGCAGACTACTTGGAACTCAGAGTAAAACAGAGATGGGAAGCAAGTAAGCTTGCTAACTACGAATATGGGGAGGGCAGCGGAAGGCTGACCGGATTAGAAATAACATCAAGGACCTGAAAAGTCAATCTACGGGGGATATTATTACAGAGGACGGGTCTATTGAACAGGAATTTGTTCATTTTTTTCGAGAACTATATACAGACGATATAGACATAAATAATGATCAGATAGCCGCTTTTTTTCGGGATATAGATCTCCTGCTGTTAAGTGATGAAAATAGAGAGGAATTATCGGCCCCTTTCAGAATGGCAGAAGTTCACAGCACAATTAAGAAGCTGAAAAAGGGTAAGGCTGCAGGGCCAGATGCTATCCCAAACAAACTATATGCCCTGCTGAAGGAAGAATTAGCCCCGATTCTGCTTAATCTTTTTAATTCAGCCTATATTTTAAAGCAGGAGCTCCCTTCATCCTGGGACTTAGCAACTATAATCATCCTCCTTAAACCCAACAAGAATCCTAGAGTATGCGAATCATATAGGCCGATATCATTGCTTGATAGCGACTATAAAATATATACACAGTTTTGACCAAAAGGTTGAAACGGATGGCAGGCACTATAATTCACAATGATCAGAAGGGTTTTATGAAGGGGAGGCACTTACAGGATCTGACCCATGAGTTAATAGGTACAATAGATCTAGCCATAGAATATGATAGACCCTTGACTGTAATAACTTGTGATGCTGCGAAAGCCTTCAACAGGGTCAGCTGGCCCTTTCTCTATGAAGTGATCCAGCGTTTTAACATGGGGGACGTTTTTGACTCAGCAATTAAGGCCTTGTACAAAAACCCTACAGCCCGGATATTAGTAAATGGGATTTTATCTGAGCAAGTTAAAATTAGAAGGGGCTCTAGACAGGGGTGTCCACTCTCCCCCCTCTTATTTAACCTATATATTGAGCCACTGGCCATCAAGCTAAGAGCATGTAAAAACATCATCCCATTTTCTTGTAATGAGTGGGAAAAGAAAATCGGGCTTTATGCCGACGATTTAATGATATTTACAGGCCATTTACAGCCAGTAATTTCTGCTATCTGGGAAAATCTAGAGAGTTTCGGTAAAATATCAGGCTACGCCGTTAACCCATCTAAAACAGAGATTATGCAGTGGAACACAAGTTTCCAGAGTGATCTTATCAAAAAGAGGATTAGATACTTGGGGATTAAAGTGGTTCAAAACTTAGACCTACTAGCAAAAGTGAATTTCGATCTGGTCACCTCAAAAATCAAGAAGCAACTACAGCAGTGGGACTCTCTGCCTTTATCCTTTTTGGGTAAGTCAAACCTGTTAAAAATGTCTATCTTACCTAAATATACATTCATATTCAACTCAATTCCATTGGAATTCAAGAAGGAATGGATTAAAAAAGTACAAAGTTATTTCTCCAGTTTTATCTGGGGGAAGAAAAGGCCCAGAATTGCATGGAAGAAATGCATGGAAAAGAAGGAAAATGGGGGCATAGCGAGTCCAGACCTTCTTCAATACCAGAGAGCCTTCCACCTGAAAGCTTTTAGGCAGCTGTTAAAAGACTCTCCCAACCTCTCACCGCTGCTCCTTGCCCTGACGTTTGGCCCGCCAGACTTATCCAGCTTCTTTCTTTATAAGTTCGGAGACCCCAAATAAAAAAAAAAAAGTAAGACTAAAGACTCTTCAGTGGGCCTGTAAACTGTGGTATCAAATCAGGGTAACATTACAGATTCCATATTATAGTCATTATGCCCCTATATGGAGATCTCCTGGAACTCCAGCCTGTCTGCAATACTCCTTAGCAACCCCGATAAGGGAAAAGGGAATCTGCAGATGGGGCCAGCTGCTGGAAGGAACGGAGCTAAAATCATGGCAAACCTTCCAGGAGATCACAGAAGGTTCTGTCTCCCGATTTAAGTACTGTCAGTTATTAAGCTGGGTAAAGACTTTGAGACAGGGGGGAAAGCAAAACGAACTCTATGGAGCCAAAATAGCCCTGCGCCCCGCGATACAAAAGGAGGTATCGGTATGGTACTGGCTGCTGGTTCAAGCTTCAGAAGACCCACTCTCATGGCATATGGTGACCTGGAGGAGGGAACTGCCGGAGTGCGAGCTAGAAGCACTATGGCAAGTATCTATATCTCTTTTGTGGTATTGCGGAAATCCGCGCCTTTAAGGAAAAACCATCTCTTTACCATCTCTTTAGCATCCATAAGGCCTACTGGACACCTCGAAGACTGGCAAAGATGGGCCTGCAAACGGTGAGGAAGTGCCAAAAGTGCGGAGAAATCAATGCAGATGAAGCGCACATGTTCCGGTGGTGTCCCTCCATCCAATCCTTTTGGCAGAAAGTGGGCAAAACTTTGTCAGATTTGGTAGGTCAAGAAGTGGAGGTGAGTCTCGCTTTGGTAATCTTTGGGGTAATTCCGGAGGAGGACTCTATTGGCTGTATTTCTAAACCTCTTAAGGCTCTTATTTTAATTTTAATCTTACTAGCACGTAGAGAGTTGTGCATTAAGTGGATTTCACCTATTGCCCCTCTTGAACATGAATGGGTAAACTCGATTCATAGAATAGCTAAAATGGACAGGGCAACGCGGTCTATTAAGAGAACGAAATTTTGGAGTAGGTGGGACAATTGGGTTAATAGAGTATGTTCCTAGAAGGAATCTCTTTGGTGGTTCTGCCACCTCCCTCCTTTCCTTTGTGTGGGCCTAAACCCGTTTTCTAGAGATCACCCCCCGGGTTACCCTTAAGCCAGCCATCCAGTGACTTCACAGATGCATCTACAAAGTCCACCCATGTCTGTGTTGACCCCTTAGGTGTGCTCCTCAACTTAAGTCTGTACTTCTGTCGGGTAAGACCAAATAACTTGATGAGCGCCTCTCTCATGTGGGTGCAAGACTCTGACAACTCATCCTCAAGTGTTAGCAGTCTATCTCTCCCTACAGTTGGTAGTAACTCCCACAGTAGGGACCCCCAGATGTTGAGTACCTGCCCTTATCTCCTGAGAGCTCTCTCATAGGATGCCAGCTACTTGTCTATATCATCCCCTTCTACAAACTTTAGAACTATTCTCTTGGGCAACCTGGGAGCAACGGCATCACCTGTATGCACCTCTGGCTCCTCATTGCTGTCACCATTCTCTTGGAGAGTTAACCCCAGCTAGACCCTCTGCTGGGCTAGGGCCAGTTTTCTTACTTGGAGTACCAACTTCTTCTCCTCAACCTCCAGGAGGGTAAGCTGCATATCCAGTTTCTTGAATATCCCTGTGGAAGTGAAGCTTCTTTCACTCCCAGATATTGAGCCATTCCTTGGTCTGCTCCTGGGGACCACACTCTTATTGTCCCCCTCATTATCAAAAGGATTGATGTCATTGTCCTCTTCATCACAACTGTTAGTAGTAACTTCTCCTGACAATTCGGCCTGGGCTATCCATGCCTCTTCCCATTCCCTGAGGGCTTTCTCCATTTCCTCCTTTTTGGCAGTCATGCCTAGTCCAATGTTTCATCTCCTGCTCATCCTCTCAAATCATTGTTTTTAAGTGTAGGCAGGGTAGCAAAGCCAATTCCAATGTTACCCATCTCTAAACCTTTGCAAAAACACTTTGCCACTTTCTGAAAAACTGGTTGTTTTTTGGCTCTTGAAAGAACAGTGCCTACTTCATACAGAACTTTGGGAACAATTCTGAAACTGTTGCTTAGACTCTACTTCAGTATGCCCTTTCTATGGTTATTAACTTATTAATTATCTGGTACAGTTAAACACAAGTTCTGGATCCCACCGCTAGGCACCAATATGAGGATCTTGGTAAATTATATGATATGGCTGTGGGGCATTATGGTAGAATGCACTCTCAAAACCTGTCTTGGGTCCAGTCAGGCCTGTTTTTAACCCTTACATTCATCCCTGGCTAGCTGTGGCTTCGAGCTGCAAGGCTAAACAGAGGAACTTTGTGTAAAGCATTTAACAGGACCAAACAATGGAATAAGAAAGTCAAACAACAAGAAAGGAACCAGGCCCAGGTCTCCCTGTGCTGCTGCATCACTCTTGCTCCTATCTTCCCCTTGCTTTCTCCCCATTTTTTGAGTGTCTTCTCCTTGATTTTCCCTAGTTTTCATTGCTTTTACCTTGTTTTTTCCCTCATTGCCACTCCCGCTCATTTTTCCTGCCTCCCGCCTAGCCTCTCCCACCACCTCCCAGCATCCCTCCCTCCTCCCAGGCCCAGCTGCTGCTGAATCACTCTTGCTCCTGTCTTCTTGCTTTTTCGTCATTTTTAAGTGATTTTTTCTTGCTTTTCCCTCATTTTCACAGCTTTCTCCTTGCATTTCCCTTGTTTTCACTGCTTTCTCTTTGCTTTGTCCCCCATTTTTTGAGTGCCATCTATGTGCTTTTTCCTCACTTTCACTGCTGTCCCCTTGCTTTTTGCCCCGTTTTTGAGTGTCTTCTCCTTGCTTTACCCTAGTTTTCACTGCTTTCACCTTGCTTTTCCCCCTGTTTTATGAGTACTTTCTCCTTGCTGTTCCCTAGTTTTTCTTTCTTTCTCCTTGGTTTTTCCCTCATTGCCACACCCGCCTGCTGACTGTTTTTTCCTGTCTCCCCCCTAGCCCCACCCCCTGCCTCCCAGCACTCCTCCTAGCACTCCTCCCTGTTCCCCGGACCTACTTAATGGAGGCTGCAGCGCGACCCCATTGAGCAGGTCCCAGACCCACCTCTCCCTGTGCTTCTGCATTGCTCTTGCTCCTGTCTTCTCCTTGCTTTTCCTCATTTTATAAGCGCTTTCTACTTGCTTTTTCCTCATTTTCACTGCTTTCTCCTTGCTTTTCCTTCATTTTCACAGCTTTCTCCTTGCTTTTTTGCCCGTTTTTTACCATGCTTTCTCCTTGCTTTTCCCTAAATTTTATGGCTTTCTCCTTGTTTGTTCCAATACTTTAACTGATCCCAGCAAGAAGCCAATGCCTGGATAGTCTCACGGTTGATTAGCCACAATTTATAAATCCGAGTTGATTGAGAGACACAACAACAATTTATAAACATAGAGCATATTTTAAGGAATTTTTAGAGTCATTGATCATCAAAGGGTTCCGGAGAAACAGGTTTGTGAAGAAATAAATACTTTTAAATGCAACTGCAAACAAGCACTGGTCAACAAAAACTTTGCAAACTTTGGAATAGTTTAAAACAGTTAGGGGCCCATTAGGATGGTGAAAAGGCATGTTGTGCATTGCCATGCACAACGTGGCAGGCACCGCGCGGTGCCTGGCACATTGTGCATGGCTATGTAGGGGGTACCATAGGTACCCCCCAAGTGCAGCCCCCACCCCCCACCCGCCGGGGGCCCGCAACGGGCCCCCAAAGTGAATCCCCGCCAGCCTTTCCATGGCGGCATCGCCGCCATGGAAAAGCCTTGATTCACACCCATCCTAATATGGATGGCGGTGCCTGCTAGGCACCGCCACCATATTGAGGCCCAATTCCGCCCGGCCGGCAATCGGAACGATTGCCGACCAGCAGACAAGCGGCGGTCGCACTTTGCGTCCGCCACGCTACCCCCGCCATAATAATATGGCGGGGGTAAATCAGGTTGAGATGGCAGGCAGATCACCACCGCTGGCCCGGCGGTGGCAATCCGTCCGCCATCATAATCACCCCCTTAGTTTGGTGACTCCGGCCCAACTTGGGTGACCAAATCTAACAGGGCAGAGGACTAGGAATCCAATAAGGTTACTTTGATGGTTACCTGGACACCAAAGCCTTTTCAAGTCAAGCTTCAGCATTTAGCAAATGACTGCCATAGAAAACAATGGAGTGGTTCTGATGCTGGGAGTGCAGGCAGAAAAAATGGTCAATGATGCTCCTAGAGCTGTGTGGTCGATGGGGGTTAAGTGCAGTTGATTCCTCAGTCCATGGGTGGAGTGAGGCAACTTTGACCATGGCACTTGGGGTCCCACGACGTATTCTCTGTGACAGTAGAAGGCCGGCTCTGGCGGGGCTTCCAATCTCATGACACAGTGGTCACAGCAAATATCATTGGTGGGGATTAGTGTCCTTTTTGGGTGAACAATCTGGTCTCTGATAGCACTTCCAGGACTAGCAGACACTGGTGCAACTTTTGGCTATTTCGGATTTGTGTGTTGACGTGCCTAGTGATGGCCAGCAGCGATTCCTCAGAAGTGACTACTGCTTTTCCAGTTTGGCTTTCTCAGCTTTGATGTCCTAGTGCTGTTCCAGGGGGGAAGCTGACTGACCCTTGGGGCCACTGCTTTTATCTGGGGCTGGGTATCAACTTTTCCCAGAGCCAGGAGCCACAGGCACAGTCTAAACTCACTAGCCCAAAGTGCAACAGGTGCAGTCCTTCTGACAGCGCAGTTTCTCTTCGTGCAGCTTCAAAGGCAGCAGGACACTCCTCTCTCTGTTTTGTCTACAAATCCAGTGTTTACCGAAGTTCAGGGTGCCAGGGGTGCCCATTTTAGCCCAGAAAAGTGCCCCAAGGGGACAACACGGTCAAAAGACAATGGGCTAGCAAGCCCCCTCCTCCTTGATGACAAAGTTTCAGCAATGTGTGGCATTTGGCAATCCCAGAGTGCAATATTCTTGCCACTTTAAAGATGTTTGAACCTTTCCTCGACTGTGCAGAGCTTGGTAGCCCACCCCAGAGGTGTGGATACCTGAAGGCTACATGCCCACGGGAAAACTGGTTTTGGGAAGGGTTTTCCCTCTCTGTCCCTGTCTCCAATTTGTCTACAGGAACAAAATGCATCCTGCTTGAAAGTGTTGACACAAGCCGCCTTTCAAAGGCAGCTTCCCCTTTGAAGCTTGCTTTTGGGCTAACACCCCGAGCAGCCTTCCTGAGAGAGAGGTCTCACCTAACTTTGTGGCAACCCTTTTGTTCCTGAGCCTGGGAGTCATTCACACGTCTCCCCAGGTGGGCAGAAAGCTATCTGTATGCTAGGGCCTTTGTGAATCCCCTGGACTAGATGGGTCACTGAGTGGCAACTTTCTAAAGGTTGCGTAACTTTAATAGTGACATAAATCTCGACCTGGGCATCAAGTCGGATTCAATGCCATGATTAATTTGATACCTTACAGTACCCAGTTCGTTAGTCCCTTTCAGAAGTTAGGCAGGCTGGGATGCCAGCCTGCAACCTTGTGTGAGCCACTTTCTTCAGCAACATGTCAACTTCAGGGGTTCGCTGCAAAGACATATATAATCCTAGAATATCCGGCTTAACACTATACAACTCTGAGGTCTGGACGGCAGGGCTCTGTGCACTCTCAAAGTCGAAAACCAGCAACTAGTAGTCCAAATGGGGGCAAAAAGTGGGGGGAAACCTGCAAAAAGTTTGTTTCCTTACATCTTACATTCAATTTTTTATTTAAATAGTTGTCCTCCTTGTCTGAATCTTGACTTTGTTTTTCTCTCTTCTCATCAGTTTTCTTTTTGTCTGCTTCCTCCTTGACATTTGCGGGGAAAACTCTCACTCACTCCATCATATCCTCTCTCCAGCATCTTTCCTGTCATTCCCACTTGCTGCTCAAGCCATTGCCTAAATAAACCCTTCACCTGCTTTGACATTTTCTTTCTCTCATTCTCTGTAGCCTTGCAATCCCATTTGCTCAATGCCTCAAACTGTGTAGGTCTAGGTAACAGCTTGCTGTCATACACAGTTTGTCTCAAGAAATCTAGTTATGTAGTATTGAAGGTACTCTCTAAAGGAAACTGCAAATCTTTCTCAGAAGCAGTCTATTCATGTCAATCACAAATCCAGGTACACATACAGAACCCAATATCTGCCATCATTTCTTATGCAGGTGTTCCTTTGGCAGGAAATTACTGGCCCTCAGCAAAAGGTACAATAGAACAAATAGGCTTTTTCAATACAGTCCAATAGGGTATTGCCACAGAGATGCCGCATGCAGCGCTCGCCACCAAGTTAGACTCAGTACTGCCGGCGGAAGAGAAGATTGGATCTGCACTAGATCAAACCCGCTCCTCGCTGGAGTCAAAAATTGATGAGGTCACCTCGGATTTCACCCTGCTGCAAGCTGATCACCATAAGCTAAGGGAAAAAGTGCGCCTGCAGGAGCAAACACTCACGGAGCTAAATCCCATCACGGAAAGTCACACCTCAGCCCTACAGGACCTAATAGACCTTGTGTATGAACTGGAAGACAAAGTGGAAGACGCAGAAGGGCACTCACGCTGAAATAATATCCGCATTGTGGGCCTTCCGGAGGGCGTAGAAGGACGTAAACCTGAAGAATACGCTGAACACTGGATCAGTGAACTCCTGCCCACTGGCGCACTGTCCCCCCACTTTGTAGTTGAAAGAGCGCACCGAGTCCCTGCGCAGAAACCCCCGCCGGGAGCCTGACCACGTCCATTCCTGTTCAAAGTCCTCAACTACAGGGACAGAGACACGATCCTACAAGAAACCCGCAAGCTGGCAGACATACAGATAGGCAACAACCAAGTCGTGGTATTTCTGGACTACACAGCGCAATCACAACAGCACAGGAGCGCATACGCCGCAGTGAAGCAACAACTACGTGATCTTGATGTCAACTACTTGCTGCTATTCCCTGCCAGACTGCGAGTGGTTGCTAAAGGAGTGGTGCGCTTCTTCGATTCGCCTACTGAAGTCTGGGACTGGCTGGAGGCACGGGAACATGGGCAGGGCCTAGGCCACGCGAGGAAGAAGCGCTGAGGAAACCCAACTGAAGAAGACAACACCGAGGCGGGTGCAGCAGACCCAGAACAGATGCTGTCGCGACCTCCACTGCTCCCATCTCAGAACAGAGAAGAATGGAGAGGCAGTAGGCAATACACGTGGCTGCGACACTGGGAGCTATGACACAAAACCCTGACTGCCATCTGAGCCTGACCAGATCCTCAGACACCACTGCCTCCACCCCCTCCAGGCTCGACGATCCCGAAGAATATCAACTGCCGGAAGTCACGCCGCAGACGGCAGATGGCATCATTTGACTTTCTGTGAACTAATATGCCCTATAGAAAACAGCACACGCAAGTACCTGCCAGTTTAGCAAAATGTTATGTAGTAATTCACATGTTGTTTGCATATCTGCCTTCCTCCAAACAAAAAAACAGCGCCGCCCTGCACACTGCCGCGAAGTGCTTTCCAAACACCACGATATAGGACAGCTGCGATTTGCACACGTCCTGTACGCGAAGGATTGGCTGGGGTAACACATAATCCAAATATGACACCGAGGGACGAAATAACCCCAATTCATCACACGCCACATACACCCATACCGCACGTCAGATTGACACAGTTCTTGCCATAAATTGGGCATCTCAGTTTGGGTGAATATCCAATTGGTACTCGCCCTTGATAGTTATGCACGGTTTAGTTCACACTTGTGCCTCGTTGCTAACATTACTGAGTTGGAGTACACCCATACATGCTATGAGTCGCAACACCTTGCCCTTCCTGCGCCACCCTGGCCAACTTAAAGAAGAAACATGACACAGGTCAACGTAGTTACATGTAATGTGCGCGGTATACACATGCCGGCACATAGATACTCAATTTATGCCTACTTGCAGCACAGGGCTGCCAGTGTTGCGTTACTCCAAGAGACATATATGTCCCAAACAGAGTTAGAATGCCTGTGCAGCAGATGGAGAGGCCAAGTGAACAGTACAAGCTACTCAACCCATGCATGGGGTGTTCTCATCTGGGTGAGAGCTGGTATCCCGTTCATAAGCAAGGATGTACTAATCGACCCTGAAGGAAGATACACGTTAGTTAGTGGGCGACTCAATGGCCAACAGATACTTATCGGTTCCATAAATGGATCTGAATCCCCTGGTTCCTTGGGGGGGACTTCAATTCTGTGCTTAACGTAGACCTAGACAGATCGTTTCCGCCCCTGACCAGAACCACAGGGGTGTCCAATGCACAGGCCCTCACAGATTGGCTAGCACACTGGGAACTTTTAGACATATGGTGCGCCTTTAACCCTGGCAACCGGGTCTACTCGCACTACTCGGCGGTGCATGGATTGCACATGCACCTAGATCGAACAGTGGGATCCCCTGCATTGCTCCCCCTGGTCAGCCAGATAGAATATTTAGGCAGGACGCACTCTGACCACAATCCCCAAATACTGCAACTCACCTGGGAACCCGAATACCCTCATGCCCCCACATGGAGACTCCAAACCGCAGCATTAGAACACCCAGCATTCCGCTCGACACTAGGAACAGCACTCCTCGAATATTTTGAGTTCAATGAAAATACAGCAGGAGACACACTAGTGGAGTGGGAAGCCTTTAAAGTTTCAACAAGGGGACAATGTATGCGTGCAACCTGGAACATACGTAAACAACTAGCATCTAGCCTAAGTAAAATAGAAACGCAACTACTGTGATATGAAACAGACGGGGAAGGCGGGGGAAGAGATGTACATCGCTTTGAGACGCTGGGCACAGAACACACTGAGCTCCTAGAACTCCTTTGTTGTCACAACTATGCCGTGCTCACACCACCGCCGATCGGGCGGGCCGACTTCTGGCCTGGCTAATCCGCCAAGAACACGCTCATAAGCCGATAGGCGCGCTGCATACTAACACAGGGCTTCTAGTACACACGCAGCGTGACATTGACACAGCTGAGATGCAACACTACAGCCAACTGTATCAATCCCAAAGCTGCTGTGACTCGCATACCCTAACAACCTTCCTAGACCGAATACGCCTACCCGAAGCGACGCCGGCACAGAACGAGATATTGAGCAAGCCGATCTCACTAGAGGAAATCCAGGAGGCAATATCGCCCCTGGCCACAGGGAAAACTCCGGGGCCTGATGGACTCCCGGCGGAATACTACAAGGCATATCAAGAATCACTAGTGCAGCGACTACACTCCCTCTATGCAGCCGCTGTAGAAGCGGGACAGCTCCCTCCTTCACTGCGTGAGGCTCACTTGATATCACTGCCCAAGCCTGATAGAGACCCCACTGACATGGGCTCCTATAGGCCCCTCACTCTGCTGAACACTGATTATAAATTGTTAGCAAAAGTCTTCGCAGACAGGCTAGCGCAAGTGGTTCCACCCTAGTCCATACAGACCAAAACAGATTTGTGCCATCCCGCAACACCTCACTCAACCTACGCCACTTCTTCCGAGTTGCAGCTTATTCCACGTGCGCATGGCCGAGAGCAGGCTGCCTCATACTTGATCTTAAGAAAGCCTTCGATTCTCTCGAATGGGACCATATGTTTGCCACCCTTGAAAAATACAAGCTAGGCCCCACTTTCCTGAAATTGACCTGCCTGCTTTACACAAACCTAGTGGTAAGGGTGAAGATGGGACCATACATATCAGACATAGTCCCAGTGTGACGTGGGACGCAGCAGGGCTGCCCATTGTCCCCCTCCTCTTCGCGCTTGCGATGGAGCCACTTGCGGGGTCAATAAGGACACAGCTCCACGATGGCATCCCATTAGGAGATGGCACACACATAGTGTCATTGTATGCCGATGACCTACTGGTCTATCTCAGGGACATAACTGATGTGCCGGAACGACTGGCCCAGATCCTCAGAGAATTTGCAACCATATCAGGGCTGAAAGTGAACGTCGGCAAATCTAAACTATATGCCTTCGGCGAAGGGAACCACGACCCAGGACTCGAGCTCAATGGTGAGAGGGTGCGGTGGAGTGCGGACACATTCCGCTACTTAGGTATAAGAATATACCGCCAGCCGCTGGATCTCTTTGATGGCAACCTAGGCAGGACATTAATGGCCATCAGATCCCAGATGCGATTCTGGAGTACACTTCCACTTGCTGTTGCAGGCAGATTGGCGCTGGTACAAATTGTGGCCCTGCTGAGGTTCTTGTACTACTTCGCCAACCTGCCTACCTATATACCCACCTCTTTCTTCACCACTCTAGAGAAGATGGCCAGAGACTTCATATGGGGCCCCAGTCGACACAGAGTGGCGATAAAGAAACTATATCTACCCACGGACCAGGGGGGCCTAGCAAGTCCGTTTCGAGCACTACTATCTGGCAGCCCAACTACAGTGGATTGCCAGATGGATGGCAGACCGACAACGAGACGGCACGGCGACCACATGCCCACCATACACGCTACCCCAGCTCCTCAAGTTTTTCTACCCTGGTGCACGTACGCGACCTCCAGAACCCCTGATGTTGAACGTGGCATTCAGATGCTACCGAAGAAGCCTCTATATAACCCGAAACACAACGCCCTATGCCCCTGCGCTCCCCTTAGAAGGCGCTCCTAGGGGCCAGGCGATACTCACAACCGCCGAGTTGCAACACTGGCATGAGGCAGGAATTCAGACTCTAGGAGACTTATATTGCGAAGGCTTGCTCGTTCCCTATGCAACACTAGTAGAAGATGAGGGGCTCCCTGCAGGGCAATTCCTCCTGCATAGATCACTGATAGCTATGCTCGCGGTAAAGTGGGGCGACCTTACCACCGAGCCACAAACGCACCTCACTGTGCAATACTTGCATGTTATGGGACAAGGTAGGCACCTTACACGGTGGTTTGCAGCCTCACTGAGAAAGCACGCAGTGATAAGTCTAGTTTGGCACAAGTGGGAGCATGACCTGGGCCGGCAATTCTCAGACAAAGAATGGGCGCAAGTACTGGCCAGCCTAGTACAGATCCCCAGGAACGTAAGATTCAGACAAATACAGTATTGCATTACGCAAAGGGCATATTTCACGCCTGCTAAAATCAACAGATATTTCCACCGCGCCGACTCCACCTGTCCTAGATGTGCCGCCCTAGATGCCGATCTCGTGCATATACTATGGAGCTGCACCAGCCTCAGTGCATATTGGAGGGCGGTGGCAGACGTACTCCACACCTGCACCGAGAGAGACATACCCTTTGACTGGCCGACATACCTGCTACACAAATTCTGTAGAACACGAAACACTAAGGTAACCTCCAGGTTTCTAGACCTAGGCATAGTGGTGGCCAAAAGACCATTCACGAAAAGGTGGAAGACGCCCGACCCCCCACACATACAGGCATGAAGACAATCAACACTCGAATGGGCCAGAGGAGAAAGTTTAGCGATCCGGCGCGAAGAAACCATGGGTCTCAGGAAAATACCTATATCCGCAAACTGGGAGGCAATTCTGACAGTGCTACAGCAAAGCGCAGACCAGCCATATCAGACTTCACAGATGTCTGATCTGGCTGAGTGACACCGCACAGGCGAATTGTACCTTCAAGCCATCCAAAGACACTCGACCTGTCACCACCAGCCACACGTCGACGCCCCAGGGCGCACATTCGTCAGGGGCCAGCCGGCAGAGCAGCAGGCGTAGGCGCAATAGGCGACCCGCGCACACACACACAATCAGACGCATGAGATACACCAACCCAGCTCCAAGTTTTTAAGTCCTATCCCCCAGTTATCAAACACACTATTCATAGTGATCACCTGAACAGCACTGATCCTCATATGTTACTCACTGCATGATATAGAATGAAACAATCTCATTATCTCTGACAGGCACTGTGAGTCTGGACATGTGAAACTTCAGAGCGCCAACAACCAGCCATGCCTACTGTACAAGCATTTGTGATGTTGTAACCACTACTAATGTAATGATGTAACAAGGTTGATATCACTGAATACTAAAATATATTGCGCTAATTGTTGATGTTACAAATGGAAAATTCAATAAAAATATATTTAAAAAAAATAAATAAAAATAAAAAAATAAAATAAAATAACATACGCATTTGCTGTAGAAGAGCTACCCAATAGTAGAATCTAATATTGGGGACCAACAACCCACACCGTCCCTGTGACAGATACTTTAATGATCGCCTCACCTTCCCATATTGACAAATAAGATTTGTGAAGATAGAATCCAGTGTTTTCAATATTGATTCATCTATGGCCACAGGCAACGACCGAAAGAGATATAGGATCTTAGGAAGCATTGTCATTTTTAGGACATTACCCCTGCCGATAATTGATAAATGAAGCCCATTTATATGTTTTAGGTCTGTGGAGATTTTTTTGACCAGGGCTTCAAATTAATCCTACGTATAGTGTCTACTTTGGGGCTAATGCGAATGCCAAGGTACACAGCTATAGCCACATGCCGTGGGTCTTAAAAGGTAAGATTATCTGTGCAGATGACTTGTGTTTTCCCTTTATTTCCACGAGAGAAGCAAGATGGCGGTCGCATAGGTGGCCGACAGCAGCACGCTGACCCGTGATTGTCTCTAATTAATGGACAGACCTGAAAGGCTTCTATGGCCCTTGACGCTCTTCACGGGCACTCCAGCACCCCCAGGAACTGCTCTTGAGTAGCGCTGATTTTGGGAAATCTTTCCGCCTTTAGGCGCCTTGCAGCGGCTGCTCTGAGCCATTCAGATTGCACTTTTTGCCGTACTGGGGCATCGATGGCAGGGATGGGGCCCAAAATTGCCAGCGGAGCACAGAAGGGGAAGATCGCTCACCCCCGGCGCAGACTGCATCGGGCTCGGTGGAGCAGGGGAGTGAGAATGCAGGAGGGCCGACTCAGCGGCCAGGAGGACGACGCGCTCCATTGACCCAGAATGTAGAGCCTACTCCAGAGAGGAGGGGGAGAGGCAGGCCACCAGCAATCCACGTCTGGCCGGCCCTACGGTGGTTCATCTCCTGAGGGGGTCAGCAGGGAGACAAGACCTGCATATGCGGGGAATGCCCAGAGCAAGTGAATCGGATCGGCCAGACATCGCTACTACAGCACCCCAGACGCCGAAGGGTGCAGCTAAGCCCAGGACGCTAGATAGCAAAAAGCTGGCAGCAGGGCTCCCCACCCTCTACTAGGATGAAGGTATGCCAGCACCCTCTCTCTCCCTGCCCCCGGCCCTTACTAAGGGAAGGGAAATGGGTGCCCCTTACTAAGGGAAGGGAAATATTGCTCCATCTACTGTGACGGTCAAGGAGGCTACAAATTGCACCCATAATACATTAAATGCAGGGGATGGGCTCTCTGCGATTGGTGAGGGCCCGGATTACCCAAGGAGAGCCAAATATGTAATCGATCTGCATTCGAGGGCTGTTTTGAGCCTTGCTCCCTCGAGCTTATCGATGTACGCAACTATAATCCCCCTGATTTGGCAATTCATGATCAGTCTTCAAGCTCTACACAGCAAGGGCTATAGAAGGGAGGGCAAAGATTGGCAAATTCGACCCGAAAAAGGAGCAAAGCGATTGCTTTTTCTCGCTGCCCGATGGAGCCGAGTGGTCGGTGGATGGGTCTGACTCCTCTTCCGATCTCAGCGAGAATGACAGTGACCCAGAAGAGGGTAAAAGGGCCGTGCCTCGATAGCCCGCAAGATGGGCAAGAAGGCTGGCCAGCGAGTTTCAGAGGGCAAGGATTCAGCTTGGGACTATACACCCACAGAACGCCTATCCGGCTCCCCTCCGGGGACTCTACAGGGCACCGGTGGTTCTGATTCCCCTACACTGGACGCTATTTATCAGGAAATTTTAATGCATTGCGAAGAAACGCGTCAAGATAGCCGAAAGGCTCAGACTGCATTAAGGAAAGTCCAAGAGGTGGTTAGAAAACTCCCTAAGGCGTGCAATACCATCGGGAAACTCTTGACAGATCTTGAAACAAGAATTACCATGACAGAGACAGATCTTGCTGCCACTCGGGTACAATCGGAGGCGCATGAATCCCAGTTGGTTGACATACATTGGAAGTTGGAAGATCATGAAAATCACCAGAGGCGTGACAATCTTCACTTGTTAGGGGTCCTAGAAGGGATTGCGGGTACGGACATCCAGGCCTATGTGGTGGAACTATTACATGCAGCCCTCCCCAAGCTAACAGGTTGGAACTGGTCAAAAGAAGTGCAGCGGGCCCAAAGAGTACCCTTTGTGCTGAGGCAACCACTTAGGGAGGATTCTAAGCCAAAGGATATTTTTGTCTACTTAGGAAACTTTGTCCTAAGACAAGCAATCTTTGAGAAAGCAAGGCCTGAAGCAACGCGATCCAGTGGGGATGTCTTGTTTTTTGTGCGACCAGATTTCTGCCACACTACGGGTGAGAGACGATGGCACCTGCAGCAGTTGATTAAGTCCTTTCAGGACAAAAATGCACAAGCCTATTTGGTTAACTCTGCATGCTTTAAAGTGGCCTGGGGGGGCAAACTCGATTCTTTGTTTCTGAGATTAAGACAAACGAGTTCTTAGACGGTTTTAAGCCATAAGAATTGTAAGAATAGGGTTAAGTGCGTAGCTAATCCACATATGTATTCAGGTTTCTGACACTAGAACTGGGGCTAGAATTAGGGCCTGCTTTCTTTCTTTCTTTTCTTTATTTGGTACTTCTTCTTCTTTTTCTTCTCGTTAGTGAGAAATGTTTGTATAATTTCGCGGGTCACACGTGCTGCACCCATCTCCTCACAGAGTGCACTGCGGTCTGGTAGCTTCTCAGGTTTGGGGGGAGGGGGCGTGTTGGGAGGAGGGAGAGGGTTCCTGGGAGGTGGGTTAGGGTTGGATGGGAGGGAGGTGGTGGGCTGGGGGGGCACAGGGGAAGAGTGTAGGTGTAGGGGGGGCAAAACGAAAATCTTACCCAGAGATGGAATTAAGGCAAACACAATGTATTTTTCACTTGGCAAAGTTGCGATTAAGAACAGTAAGGTATTTCGAGTATGGACTAGATGGGTAAAATAACCATATGCTCGGTAAATGTGGGAGGACTGAATGACAGGATGAAACGGTCAAGGGTAGCCGAGTTTGTGTTGTTGATTGCCCCCGATATCGTGTGCATGCAGGAGACACATATCCCATGGGATAAAAGGGAGCTGATGGCAATAAGGGGGTACAATCTGCTGTCCTGTTCCTCTCAGAGTTCCAATATTCGTGGGTGGCTATTCTAGCTAAACCCCAAATAGGGTTGATTAGGTGTAAGCTTTCGGATACGCATGGTAGGTCGGCACTAGTTGAGTTTGAGGCAGGACTCACAGTTTGTGCAATATATGGGTCGAACAGGATGACCCGAAGATATTTGAGGATTTCGAGGTAGAGCTAGCATCCTGGCCGCACTTACTGGTCATCTGTGGAGATCTCAACATACACCAAGAAGTTGAGACCCGGCGAGCCCAGCTATATCAGGGTAAAAAGTCTCAAGTTTATAGGGCCTTGTCTTCCCTGATGGACCATACCAACTAGGGGTCCGAATAAAATAGTCATTACCCACTAGCCAGGTATTTTTAATAGCATCTCTTCCTTTTCTCCCCCACTCCTCCCTCACAGACCAACTTGTCTCTCATAGTCGAAAGAAAGTGCTCCCGCGTAGCTCGTCTGGTCGCAGCATGCCCCGTTCCGCAGTGGAATGGGAAGGACCCTATGATGAAGCATGCCACCAAGGGGCAACCCTGGTAGGTGAGGGTTTTACAGAAAACTTTGTGTTTTTCCCTGAGCAGGAACTTTCCAAAAGTGAGGTTGAGTGCCTTTTTTCTGTGTTATATTTTCTGTGTTATATTTCCTGATGGACAGCCACGGCCTGGTAGACACATGGAAAATCAAGCATCCTAACGATCCAGGCAATACCTGCTACTCCTGCCCTCCTAAAAAATATGTTCAACTTGATTATTGTTTAATAGCAGTAGGTCTGTTAAGTACAGCTGACATTAGGAAGCTTCCGAAGGTAATCTCAGACCATAGTCCTCTGATTTTGGAGGTCAAGGTCCAAGCAGCTACCAAACGCCATCACAAGTGGATATTCGATAGGAAACTGCTGGCGAATGTAACTTTTGTTGAGCATATCAAGAACTGGACGCAGGGGTTCTTTGACACCAATAGGTACAGTGCTCCACGAGGTTCAGTTTGGGACGCCTTCAAGGCCGGCCTGAGGGGTGAGATTATCAGCTTTGTTGCCCACGCGAAGAGACAGCATCAGGCTGAGAATGAGAGGCTGCTGGGGGAACTGGCCGAGGCTGAGCAAGAACATGTGACACAGATTGCACGGGGGCAAGGGGTGGCACAAACCCAGCCTAAAATTATCGCTTTAAAAGCGGAGATTAATAGCTGGCTTACTCAGAGATCGGCCAAAGAATTCCAAACTCATAAGAATGGAACATACGAGTACGGAGAATCAGTTGGGAGAAGGCGTGTACTGCGCATATGGTGGAAAGCAGCTAGAAGGATGATAACCTCAATTAGGAAGGATGGAAGAATCTATTCAGAGTCTAGCAACATCGTGTGTTTCAAGAATTTTATCAGTTATTATATAAGGAAGATAGAGGGGTACCTCTGGATATCTCTCAAGTAGTGTCAGAGGTGGATCTCGGGGCCACCCTAGATCAACCCACCAGGATCAAGCTAGAAGCAGATATAACGCTTGAAGAGGTCCTAGCAGCTGTATGCTATCTACCTTCAGGGACAGCTGCTGGCCCTGATAAAATACCTCTTGAATTTTATAAGACACTTCAATCTCAGCTAGCCCCAATTTTACTAGACCTGTTCCTGGGGGTACAATACAATGGGCTCCCACCAGAGTCTTGGGAAGGTTCTGATATTATTATATTCCCCAAGAAGGGCAAACCCCTGGACAACCCGGCCTCGTATAGGCCGATATCACTGATAAATTCCGACACCAAGATCTATTCCAAAATACTGGCGGGTCGGCTGGGGAGGGTCATAGCCCATCTGGTGTCCCCCCGGCAGCATGGCTTTATACCCAGCAGAGGGACAAGGCGGGCTATAACTCTTTTTGACATCACAGCCGAGACAGGGGAACAGATGGCTATGGCCCTCCTCGATGCCGAGAAGGCTTTTGATCGGGTGGCCTGGACGTTTTTATGGAGAATACTCGAATTAAAAGGTTTCGGCCCCCTAATGATCGCTATTAAAGCTATGTATGGATGGATGAATAGAAGTGAGGTATTTACTGCACCCAGTAAACACCAAAACCATGACGTGCGGTATTTACAGAGAGCAATTAATGCTTCCATTTAAGAATTTGTCTTGTGGAAATTAGGAATTACATTTTGAATTTGGTTCTTTCTGTATCACTTTGGCATGGATCAAATGTTACTGCTTATTTTTACTCAATACATTTCCTAGATTTTTCCCACCAAAAATAACTAGGGGAATTTGCAGTGGTGTAGTAATAACCTTTAATGATGTAATTCCGATCAATGGCCCTGACTCCAAGTTTTAAACATCATTACAGCAACTGCGGTATTTATCAGGTGTGAGAAATGCTTCCCATTTCAAGTGTGCCTTTGAGAAATGAGGAATTACATGCTGAAATTGCTGCTTTTTCACCAATTTCTGCTTGTATTGGAATTTACCACATTGTTGTCACCTGATGCAGCAATAAAAGCACATTTTGTTTTTTCTGTCTATGGACCTGATTCCAAGTTCATTGGAATTAAGGTGCTTTTTATCTGGCGTGATCAATATCACCAAGTCTGAGTTTTTGGGGAATAATATGCGGAAGTTGATGCTTAACTCACCAAAAACTACATGGCATGGTAAATATCCTATACTTTTCTCCTGTTTAATATCGATGGGATTAACCTGTTGAAAATTAACAAAGGGTGAGGTATTTAACCCACCCAGTGATTACAGGGTGCATTCAATACCACCCAAATCCTAATCCAACCCCTCCACAAACAGGAATTTGCTCTGAGTTTAAAAAACACAGATTAACTCATAATCAAGGGCCATTGTGTACTTAAAATGTTATTTGTGCCATTTTTCGGTACTGTGGATCATAGATATTTTGAAGGGAATAATACATCAAAATTGTGGTTATAGTCATAGCAAATTAAAAATCAGCTAAAATGACCACATGTTTGATGCCTGCAGGTTTGGAAAAAAAATAAGAGGGATTTGCCAAGGCGGCCCCGACTAGGGGGCAACAAGCCTATGGCGTGATGCAGGTCCTGGCGCAGGGGCTGGTGGCAACGGCGGATGACGCCACCAGCACCAGCCGATAAAACATGCAGGCATTGGTCGCTGGGCGCGCGGGGACCTGGAAGTGTTAAAACACTTCTGGGTCACCAGGAACTTGTTTCTGATATACCCCGCCCCTTTAAAAGGGGCGGCGGAGCAGTGCAGCGGTCTCTTTTCACCACTCGCCATCTCCAGTAGACCGATGCTGCTGGCTGCCCCCACGGGGCAATACTAATCTGTTTTTGTCCCACCCACCATCCCCTGAGGCAGAGGGTTTGTTGTAAAGTACTGCAGTTCTCCTGTTGCAGGCTGCTATGTGTTTTGCTTCTCCTTTTACGCTTCCAGGATTCAAGGAAATTGTTTGTGTTTGCGATCTTTTTCTGCTCATTTGCGATATAAACCCCTTTTTTTCTTGTAGTGAATAAATGTTTGTCGTATTTTATGTTAGTATCCTCTGTCTGCGGTGATGAGGTCATGATTGTTGGGGTATTTATGGTCCACAGAAGGCATCCTTTTAACTGGGATAGGTGGGGACAGCGGTCTCTCAGGGCCCTCCAGAGGGTGCTTGCGGCAAGTCGACTAGAGGGTGCAGGGGTTTGGGAGTGCACGGTGCCAACAGGCATTTACAGCCAATCCCTGTACAGGCGTGCGGGCATCAAAACTAGCAGCACAGGCCCTTGAGGGGGGTATTTGAGGGTGTAGGGGGTGCCCGGAATAGGTAACCTTTATGGGTAGACGGCCACTCCTGCACAAGATCACTGTGGGGGGACCTCACGGGTGGATCAGTCATGATCTCACTCGTAGGCTCATGCAGGATACGCAGGGACAATGACTAGTTCATAGTTAGGAATGGCTATGTATTGGAGTCTCTGTTATGGTTAGCCATTCAAATTTGCAAATAATACTGTATTAGAGTGTATTCGGTGTTTCGGCGTATTCATTGTTGTAAAATGTTATTTAAAGTTTTAATTGTGTTTTTTTGTGTGTAATAAATACGGCCAGGGTTTTTATGAACCCTAACACAAACGTTTCCTGAAAGAAATTTAAAGGACTTTTGTATGTTAATGTGAAGCATTTTCAGTAAATAGCGTAGGAATGGATATGTATTTATGTGGAAACAAAGAACTGCAGAATAATATTGGTGTAGGTTTAAAGGCCAGGTAACAGTTGCACTGTCAAGCCAGACCTAAACATGCATGCAGGTTAATGACTGCCCTCCTCACATCTGTGCTGCAGTCATAGAGCCGCGGCCTGTGCAAGTAAGAGCGGTGGGGCTGGGTGGGGGGGGGAATTTCAAAGGACGATGACGAGGGAAAAATTAATTAATTTTCCCTTGTCAACGTCCGTCGAAATCCCCCCCTCCCCCACACCCGGCCTCACCGCTCTTACCTGCATGGGCCGGGGCTGCTGTCATAAGAAAACACTGTAAATTATCTAGTTATCTAAGACACATTTTAATAGCATTACAAAGTCATTGGCATGCCCCTGAAAATTCAAGCTCAGGCAGCTGGATAAATAAACAAATTGATTATAGATGTGTGAATGGCAATCACTCTTTTGCTGAAGCACACAACTCCTGCCCAGTCAAGATGTGTACTCCTGGTTCCCGGTGTGTGGGCGGTGCCAAAGCCCCTCTCTAATGATGCTCACAAAATTGCCTGGTGACAGCTGTGCTGTCAAGTCAGACCATAATGAACTAGTGGGAAAGAATAAGAGGATGGCCTGATGAATTACCAACTGCACTGAATTTGTCAAAAGGAACATAACATGATGAGGAATCTTATTCAGAGTTGGGAAATGATCTTTTGTAATTCTGTGGAATATCAGATGTCATTTACTTTTTTTATGATAATATATTTATTGCGGTGGACTGCGTGCTGGGGATTTTGATCTGAATTTTATATTTTAATAGAATATATGAAAACATAAAGTTACATAGATGTAATCAGTTATCTAAAGATGGGCGTTAGGTTTCCAACTCGGTCTTTGTATTGAATTTTAATAACTTTTTTAGATTTATTGGTTTGAACCAAAGTATGCTAGAATTTTGAATAATCCAAGCTGCAACAAAAAAATTTAAAATTAATATCGTGAACTGTATTTAATTTCTGATTAGATATAAAGACAAAATAGATTAATCAACTTACCCGGACATGATTGCAGGCTTGTAGTCTCTGTTTTTTGCATAGCAGGCAAAAGGAAAATGGCAATACAGATTATTAA
The DNA here is from genome assembly GCA_963921515.1 of Calotriton arnoldi. Lineage (NCBI taxonomy): Eukaryota > Metazoa > Chordata > Amphibia > Caudata > Salamandridae > Calotriton > Calotriton arnoldi. Next base: position 74,049 of record CAWUFW010018106.1, on the reverse strand, counting down.
TTTACACACCAATACATCATGTGCTCATATTATTGGATAGAGAGTGAGCTCTATGCAGTATGTAAAGTAATGCCAAGTTAGCTACAACAGAGACAGAGAATGGGAAATAAGGCCTTCATGCACATTGCCAAAAACAAAATCATATTAACACCTAGTGCCAACATGATATCGTCAGTTATGGATTACATTCCCTGCACTAACCAAAGATGTAAGCAAAAAATTATAGCAAGGTATGTATTAAATTGTTTAGTCTATAGGAGCCTTAGGCCATGCCCATGGGGTCTTCCATGCATGATATGTGTGACTAGCTTCGGAGTTGTGTTCAATATGTATGGCCAGTGAGTTCTGCTATAACATTTGGTTTCTCAGAATATAATCAAAGCAATGAAAGGGAATGCATATGATAAGAATAACTAGCTGGTTTTATGGTGTGGTTGTTCTTTCCTGTTTCCTCTTCCTTGTGACTCTCTTGAGAGTTTTAATTTTTTTATTGCATCCCTCGTCTACAAACTGTTCTTTTTGCATCGTAGTATGTCTTCCTCAGAGCTATTTTCTCTTGGGTCAAATATGTGGCTGTTTAAAAATGTATAAACTCTTTCTTTAAACAGATGCCCTTCACTAACCGTCCTTCTGTCCTTGCATGCATACACTGGGCAGTTTCTGAAGTGTGCAACAAGAGGTGTGCAGTTAGAAACATTAAGATCAAACCCTTAGGTATTTTACCTTCTTCTTCTTCTTCTTTTTCTACGTCTTCTTCGTGTTTTCCGCTAAACCAGTTCAATATGTGTTCTGAAAGAAAAAAGTATACATTCACACCTAAAATTAGGACATTGTCAACCCAGATTTAAATGTTTCATTTTCAAGAGCTACTCTAGCAAACGAAAACGTAGTATAACTCAAAGAACAATAAATAATGAAACTATTACACATTCAGGACGAGATATAAATACTTGTATATCGTGGAATGCAGGAGTTTTAAGAACATTATAAATAGCCAAGAAGTGAAGAAACCTGGTACCTAAATGAACGTAACATTTCAGGCTTTGACTGCTATTATAGAAAGGCATCAGCTATCCAGCGAGGCATATCCAGCGGAGGGACAGCTGCCTTAATAACAGTAACACTGAACAAAAAAGCGACTTCAATAGACACCTCGTGTAAAACTATTCTTCTTACTATATTTAAAATGTAGAGATAAATAAGTGTAAGCATGGATTCCAAACTTTAAATGTTTATTTTTCTCCAGAAATTCTCAAACCGCAATCCAAATATGCAAAATTTGAAAACGAATTGGCAGAACATCTTCCCAGGTACCGCAAAAATATACTACCGGTCACAGGATAGCTTTTTCTTAATCTGCGTGATACCTAAGATGCATGTAAGTGCCCAATACAACAGAAACAAAGATGCACGCATTATACCGTGCATAAGAGTAATTGCTGACGGCAAGTAACCAACAATATAAAACCAGAACAAACGGTCACTGGGTAAAAATGAAATCTCATTTGGAAATATTAATACAATGCACCGGGGTTGGGATATTTAACCACTAGAGCCCATTCAGTACCATGCCCATCCCATCGGTCATAATCACTCCCAGTAAACAGCATCACACCCGACCAATGGATATCTGAGGAAATGCCCTGGAATAGCAGTGTCTGACAGCACTCGTCTGTGGAAACCTACTCAGGGAAAAGCAACTGCCCACGGCCATCAATGCTGGGGAGCGTCATGGAAGACCTGTTCCCATGCCTGCACATGGACAGGACTACACTGGCCCTGCTGTACCTCCCGCCTTACCAATACCCCAGCTCTTTCAGCCCATTTCTTCAATTGGCGCCACCATCCCTCTAGAGAGGAGGCTGTGGAAGTTTTCCAGGCCATAGTTGCCTTCTGGCAAGGATCAATGCCTGGTCTGCGAACCTGCGAGCAATGGATCCCCTTGGGCCTGGGGAACAGTCCCAGCACGCAAACTGACGGGGATTTCCCAGGGATCCGTCAGTGGTGGCATTGATCAAATGCAGTTATGTCCCAGTAGGATGTCAGTGCTGGACCGTCCACACCATATGGTAGAAGTCCACGTCTTCCACTTTACAATGTGAGCAGGTGACGTGAGTCCTGGGGAATATGAGGTTAATATGTTTAATTTGTTTGGGGTCAGATACCCTCTGTGTAGATAACAGTATTGAATCGACTTTAAACGAGCGTTCCAGGAAACCCAGGGAGAAGATGGCAGTACATTAGACCAGTCAAAGTATGCCAGTGGCCGGCACATGTCTGCCGTACCCCCTCCCCCCCTCATGGAGGCCACCCAAGTCACCCTTGCTTGGGTGAGCTTTGCTCTATAGAAAAGGGTAATGGTACGAGCAGTGGCGGCTTGCCGAGGGAGTGCTGCGGGGCGGTGAGGCGGGGGAGGGGCAGGGGCAGGGTGGGGGGGTAGTTGAGTCCAACATACGACTCGCTGCATCGCCAACTCGGCGATGCAGCGCGCGCAAGGTAAATTGTTTTATTTATTTAATTACTTACCTTACTCCTGTCCGTCGTATGTTGGACTCCACTACCCCCCCATCCTGCCCCTCCCCCGCGCCGCAGCACTCCCTCGGCGAGCCGCCACTGGGTACGAGTGCGCCGGAAGAGGTTGCAGGCCCTCCTGTTTCAGAGTTTCCATGTCTCCACCTCCCCAGCACAGCCTTAAGTTAAGGCTGATGACTGCGCTATACAGTACCTAATGGTGTGGAGGAAGCCCGTATTCCTCAGCCAGGTTTTGGAAGGTTCTCAATCTCCTATTTGAGTAGCAGTTTCCGAGAGTGGCAAACAATATCTGCTACAGTCATGCAGCCTGGACTAGTCACCCCGGTAGGGTAGGTGCGATAGGACATCTAAGGAAAATTATATTTAGGCCAGTTTATTTTTAAGAATCGCTCAAGGTCATTAGAACAGGACTGTCTGCAGAACAGAGCTGGCTACATCAGGGGGCCTCCTGAAAGGCTTTGGCCCTAGCCCAGTGCCCACTTTGCCCATGCCTTAAAACTTCTCTGCCCTCTTCACTGCACAGGGCTTGGAGATTACCGACCCGGTTTTAATCCATGCTAGTGGGTCAGTCTATAGGAGACGCGTCTATTCAATAAAACCCCCACCCATTCCCATACTAACCAGCACTGTGTAGAGGAAATCCCAAAGCAAGGAATCAAAGGCCTTCTCAGTGTCAATGGAATTCGCAAAGGCATTTGAAGGGCCAGCCGAAGGGTCTAGGAGCACCCGACCGTACTGTGGTAGCAAACCTGTCTGATTGGGATGTATGAGGGCACCGACGTGAAGTGGCAATCTAATAACTTGAATCTTGCTCAACATTAAGAATGGACAAGGGTCTATAGGATGTGATCTGATCCCCAGACTTATACCGTTTTAAGAGAAGTATCAGCGCAGCCTCCATCATTGTCGGGGAAGAGATCCCTTACCCCTAGTGGCACTTTGTAATTTTGTGGGTATGGGGGCTAGGATATGGAGATATGTGGTATAGAACGAGATAAAAAGTACATCTGACCTAGGGTTTTGTCCCAGGCTGGAGCTATGATGGCTTCACAAAGTTCCTGAATTCTGATCTCACCATCTAAAGTGGCTGATTTGGCTGAGGTGTGCCAGCGACCGTAAAATAGTCATGGATGTCCCGAAGAGGCACATCGCTCTGCTGGGCATAAAGGCAAGAGTAGTACTCCAAGAATACACCATTAATATCATCCTGAGCATCAGCTAGGCTGCAGTCTGCCCTGTACATAATGAACAGACACCGCCCGCAACTAGAGGAGGGGCTCTCTTAGTCGCCAGTAAGCTCCTCACCCTGTGGCAGTGTCCCACGCAGATAATAAAGGGGGATACACAAGAATTCTGATTCTGGGACGGGACTGCCCCCTTGGTGGGTATGATTTGTGTGGGCATTGGGCAAGCAGGAGGGGGGGGGCTGAACTTTGGGGATTATGCCTGTATTCAGGTGCCCTGGTGGGCCGACGCGCTATGCGGTGCCCTGTTTTTTGTGTTTGCGGTTCTTCTCTGGGGTTGGAGGCGATGAAGATGTGGTTAAGTTGACCCAATGATTATCCTGAAAATTCCCATTAGGAAGGGTGCATGGATGCCCTGGGTGGAACCTTGGGGGGGGGGGCTGTTGTAAGGTGGGGCCTGCCGGCACACTGCACACAGCGGATCTCACAACAATGGACTTCGCTTAAGAGCAATTTTAAATGTTGATATGAATAAAAGGCTACACCGTGGAAACCACAAACTGGTTCTAATCTCTGTTCTTGAGCATTGCAGCAAGAGAATGTGGAGCAAGTTGCACGTGTGCGCACACTATGAGGATCGGGGAGCATTGCTTATTGGGGTTAGCCAAGCAGGCCAACAGACTTCCAGCTTTGTTGTGCTCTTTGCAGGCTTTCGTGATGTAGGCCTTGTATTCATTAATTTAGCTGCATTCCAGCGGTGCAAAGAGTCATTCTCTATCAGCCCTCAGCCGATCCTGGGGAGCAGGGGCTCCTGTGTGTGGCAGCTCTATTCGAGATAGGAGTGCCCCCTGGTGTTTGATGTTGGTATGCAACTGAGCCCAAATCCCATCCATTTTACTGATTCACTATTTGTGCACCACCAACCCGAATGTCTCCCACTCAGCAACGGGGAGGAGGCTGTGCCCTCATGTTTAGTGAAATAGGCTTGTATTGTGTCTGCCAAGAATGCTTTAAAGACAGGAGACATCAAGAGCTGCAGTGTTTCATTTTGAGGTAGGAATGCATGGTGTGGTAGCTTCCCACATGAGAATCAGTGATGGAGGATTATGTTCAAAGTGGGTTTTTGCTAAATATTCTGCCTGGGAGAGGGGTTCATGTACTTCTGTTGTGGAAAGGATCATGTCAACTCGTACCGACTGATCATGCATGCTGAATAGAAGGAGTAAATGGTGCTATAGGGTGATGAGCCCCCCATGAGTCAACTAAACCCCATTCCTCGATTCAACGGTGGAAAACAATAGCAGTTTTGCTAATTGGTGTGGAAGGAAGGCGGAGGTGAACAAGCTATGTGAACATCAGCTGTGCAAGTGAAGCCTCCCCCTCCGTTAGTGCAGTGGCGAGGAGATATGTGGCACCAGGGAGTAAGGAAAGTTACTTGATCAGTGATTGGAGCATAAATGTTTGTAAGGGTGGTATCCCTGCCATCCAGTTTGCCCCTCAGAACAGTATAACGATCCTCTGCCTCTGGATCTATAAGTTCAGTGTGGAGCAGAAGTGGAGTACCTGGTAGTTTCCAGATGAGTACCCCCGGGCAAATACTGAATAGGTGGTGGTATACACTTGACCCCCCACTGCTTTTGTAGTGCTATACCCCCTGTTTTGGTAAGGTACATTACTTGGATGAAACTACCTGGCTCAGCGTCTTTTACAGAAGGACTAGACTTTTTATCTTTTGCTTTGGGAGTTAAGGCTCCCTACATTCCATGTAAGGGGAAAGTTGGCCATAGGCAATGTGGTATAGTCCAACAATTACAGATCCCCCCAACTGCCAGCGCTCTGAGACCAGTCTCTAGTAATGCGCCCTGCCAGTGACCTACAATATCCAACAGTGCCCACCAAGGTGAGGCAACTATAAAATTACACCACAACAATCCCCCCACCCAAGGCAGCTGCTCATTGTTCAAACCTATCTGAGACATAATATAGTCACACTTTAAGGAAGGTTGGAAATCTTCACTCCTCTAGGTTAAGGATGGGGGAGGAAGGGAACAGCAATCAGTATATATGAGCCCCTGCCTCCCAGAGACCTCTATCAAAAACGATAGTGTACAAAGTATCAGTAGCTAACTGTATTAAAAAAAAATACAATCTTCCCAGAAACTCATGTTCCCCCCACATCAGCTAATGTCTGCTGTTCTGAGCATTATCTTTGGAAGTTGAATACTGGAATCTGTGCCCAGAATACTTTCAGTACCCAACCCCGAGTCCACCCGAACGGTGCTCCTCTCTCCACTTGACCTTCAATGGAGCCCAGTGAGGCAGCAGCAGCCAATGTCTGAGCCCTATGGGTATGGGTCTGTTGCCGTGTATGGCAGACACTCCTCTTTTTCTGTGGAAGTGGCCGTTTGTGCCTCCTGGATCCTGGTCAGGGAGATGCTCGCTTGGGGGAGGGGGCAGATTTATAGGTGGCCATCCAATCCCAGGCCTCTGCCTGACTATCAAAAAACGTAGAATTGTCATTAAGTTGTAACCAAAGTCTTGAGGGAAAGAAGAGGGCATAGGAGACAGAGAGGTTGCACAGGCACTTCTTCACTGCATTGAATGAGGCCCAGAGATTTTGCATCATGGCTGTGTAATTGAGGTAAATGAATACTTTTACGTTCTCTACCAGATAGAGGCTGGAAGTGCAGGCCTACCGCAGAAGATAATCCCAGTTTCTGAACTGTAGCAGGTGGGCCACCACAGGCTGCAGTGGGGCGCCAGGCACAGGAGGACTGACCGACACCCGATGCATCCTTTTGAAGGCAAAAGTCTTGGAAAGTCCCTCCAGTCCCACAACCTCCTGTGCCCAGTCCTTGAGGTGTTGTTGCACCTCTCTCTACCTTCCTGGTCTTAGAGTCTGTGCTCCAATATCTTGGACCAGATAATTCCACCTCATATTCTTTTGTGACAGGGGCCAATTCCGACCCCGCCATTTCCACAGTTTGTGTCCTGTTGAGCCTTTTTCTGTGGTCATCCCTCAATAGGCCAAAGTCCGCTACCAAAGAGTAAATTTTATGTTCCAACACCTCTCTAGTAGACTGCTGTCAAGATAATGTCCAGCTTATCACCAGAGGCTGAGGTCCGGCCAGCATCTGCAGATGAGGCCAGAAGGTCGGGCTACTCCCACCTCAGGCATGGGTGCAGGCGATTCTCACATGGCTTATGCGTGCATCCCAATGTGAAGACATAAATGGTGCAAGAGAGCCAAAGCGTTGAGACAACAGGCTGTGAAGAAGGACAAATGGCTGAGGAAGGGTGAAGTGGGCCATGCTCCCAGGCCACTATGCCCAAAACCAAACCGCACAGTATAGGTGTAAGTCACAGTGATCAAGACTAGTCAGTTCGAAATGGTGGTGGGACTCTCCCTTGTCGGTGACGGTGGCCACAAAGGGAGGACAGAAGCCAACCACAAACTATTGATGAGTTCCAGTTTCTAAGCTGTTGGAGCAGGTGAGGAGGTCATAGACATCAGAAACTCCTCTCAGCAACACCCCTGGCACCCCCAGCTGGTCCCTCTGGCAGTGTCATGACTCCCTGCAGTCTCCAACACATCAAGAAAGAAGAAAGAGGGAAAGTAGGGGGGGCTTCAGGAGCAGCACTCAAGCTTATTGGAGAGGGGAGCAACCCCCATTGCATGAAGCTTCTGAAGCGAAGGCTATGAGAACAAGTGAAGCAGCAGTCAGAGGGGCCAGGCCTTCCCCCAGGGCGGTGTAGTGTCCCACTGAGTCAGCCTTGCCGTACCAGTGAGTGAAGAGGTAGGCAAAACTAGCGATTTGGGAGGGCACTAGGTAGCAACAGAACCCCTGATATCTCACAAAAGCCCCCCAGGCTTCCCAGCAAGGTAGTCCTATTCAATGTAGCAGTTACTGCAAAGCCAGGTGAGGAATTGTGCCAGTAGTCCTGGGGGAGTGTGGCAGCCGTGGCACCCCCACCACCCCTAAGCACCAAAAACTCCACTCAGGGCTGCCAGACCAGCTAACAGGCCGGACACAGTCTTCTGCCAAGCAGTGGGTACCATCAAAGCTGTCACTCTTGGCCGCTGCAGCTTCTCCAATGAGGTAAGAAATTGACTATTCCTACGCAATGCTGCACCCAAAATGAAAGTTGGTTGAGGAATGATCCTGATGTTCTGGGGGGGGACTTGTTGCAGCCGTTGCACTGCCACCACCACAATCACCCAAAATTCCATTCAGGGTGACAAGGAGCAGCCCACGGGCTGGGCGCAGTTCTCCGCTAGACAGCGGGTGCCATCATGGCCATCTCACTCTGTGGCTGCAGCGTCTCTGAGTCGGCCCACAGCGGCAGTGGAAAAATTTCAGAGAGGTACAAGGCCCCCAAGAAGTGTGGCCCCACTTGCCCAGAGAGTCCCCTATGAGGGTGGGGTGGATCTAGGTGGCAGAAAGAAGCGGCAGGCCCCAGGAAGCATAGGAGCTCTGATATGAAGCTCCTCACTCCATGGAGGTTTAATCCGCACCCCCTCATGAATAAATACCACAGTTCTTGCTAACACACTTTTGAGATCTTCTATACCACCATTCTCTGAATGATTCCATTATTCAGTTGATAACTTAGCTCCCAGGTTTATTAGGAAAACTGTACTTCAAATATCAAATCAAATCAAATCAGAGGGCATTTATACAGCGCACACATCACCCTAAAGTCTCATGGCGCTCGCAAACAACTCCGAAAGGAAGTGAGGTGGTTTAGATGTCAAAAAGCCATGTCTTCAACCTTTTGCGAAAAGAGTTATGGTCAGGGATACTTCGCAAGTGAATGGGAATTTTATTCCAGGATGATGGGGCGAGGAAGGAGAAAGATCGTCCTCCCTTTCTAGCAGTGTGTATTTTGAGAGGAGAAAGCAAAAACTGATTGCTAGACCTAAGAGCCCTACGAGGTTGATACCAGCATAATTTCCTGGTCCAGTATCTAGGACCTTTTCCATACAGCTGTTTATGAACCAGACACAGAACTTTAAAAGAATTTGTTTCCTGACCGGTAGCCAGTGAAGGGTTCTTAGACATGGTGCGGAGGACGATCTGGGCGGAAGATCTAGGGCCAGCCTAGCCGCGGCATTCTGCAAGATCTGCAGTCTGTCCAGAAGGTTGCTGTTAATTGAGAACAGTAGGGAATTTCCATAGTCCATTCTGTTTATGATCAGCCCTTGGACTAATGGTTTCCTGGCCTCCACTGGGAGCCACTTAAAAACCCTTCGAAGGCTGCGCATTACTCCGAAACACGTGCCAATGATATGGTTGACTTGGTTCCTCATGGATAATTGATTATCCATGTGGAAACCCAGGTTCCGCACCGTCGATTTGGGGGTGGGACAGAGGCCAAGATGGGATGGCCACCAATCGGCGGACCAATGCTCCTCTGCGCTGCCAAAAAGCATAACCTCAGATTTGGCTCCATTCAATTGTAGGTGATTGGAGTTCATCCACCTGTCAATGTGAGATAGGCATTTATTGAAGCGTAGCTGGGTTTCAGTAGGGTCTGGGCCAATAGTGACCAGAATTTGAGTGTCATCTGCATAAGATATGACATCAAATCCATAAGATCGAATCACTTTGGCTAGAGGAGTCATGTACAGATTGAAAAGGGTTGGGCTCAAAATAGAGCCCTGGGGTACTCCCATCTTGACTGATCTCTCACATGAGAGGTTATTTCCAATCTGTACTATGGTCACACGGTCAGTAAGGTAGCTCTTAAACCATTCGAGGGCCGTGCCTCTGACACCTATCTCCTACAAACAAAACAAGATACTCATTTTGTGTGAGAGAATATTTGTGCAATGGTTTTCAGCTATTTAGTTCTCTAGACAACGAGCTAGACCACTGCCGACCCATAGAACAAAACAAAGAAAAACAAAAAGTCAACTTAGCTATTAAGAAAAGAGAGCTCTGCAATGCAATGGAGCTTACTTTAGAAAATCTAGTTACGTGAGAGTGCAGATCTAAAGTTGAAGCATTATACATGTAAAACATTGGGTTATTAGTTGTGCAGGATGTGAGGCCTTCACAAGTAATTGTCCACAATTCTCTCCATTCTGTCACCAAATTCCCATAGTATCACCTGATTTTCACCGGACAGCGAAGCAGAGCAGTCCAAGGCCTACTCAGGAAAGATGGTGTGGGCTTTTAATCACCATTCTCTGGCATGCATTAACAATCACTCACTAAATTATTGTCCAGCCAGTGATTTTTCATTAAAAAAAGGAAAAGGACATTGATTATACACACACTAATAAATACAATGTATTAATTTACAAATATGTACATCAGCAGATGGAAATACCTTTGGTGACATTCTGAAACTAAATTTGACCCATAGTGGGTCCTGACCCCTAAAATCACAGTACCCCTCCACCTAAACAAGATAGAATATCACACTATGGGGGATGCAATTTTAAACAAATCAGGCCTATTGGCTTTGTAAAAGAGTAATCGCAACAATAATATAAGGCATGCCTATTGGCTTTGTCAAAGGTCACCACATCACTATACAAGGCAAGCCTACAGGCTTTGTCAGGGCCACCATATCAATATATAATACAAGCCTATTGTCTTTGTCAAGGGGTCACCACACTAAAAGACCAATAACCACATTTTCAAAATTCACCATTATATCACCGAACTCAATAAGCATGTTTCAATGCAGTCATCACTTTCCTTATCAGCTCATAAATATTGAAAGTGAAAAAGAGGAAAACGATATGCCTATTTATTGACTTGGCCTCTGCTTTTAATATAGTTTGTAGATCTGTATTGTGGGAGATTATTGATAAATAGGGACTTCATAGGACATTACTTATCATTCAATTGCAGACTGATACATGGAGCAAACTGTTTTCTTAAAGAATTAAAATCACCTGTGGCCTAAAACGGGTTAATGTTTCGCCTCTGTCTTTATTTGTCCTATGCATGGCAAATTTGTTTGAGAAGTCGGCTGATACTCCTGAGATTCCGCCAAAATTGGACAGACAGACAATGCACTGCTTAATGTGTGCAGATGATGAAGTTGTAGTATATTAATGCCCAATATCCTATTGTTCTTCAAAGGATGCTCATCACATTGGATTCATACACTACGAAGAATAGCATGCCTGTTAACATTGGGAAGACCAATGTTTAAATAATTAGTCAAAAGAAAAAACAATAGTACCTAGGGAACTCCAGTATTGTTCGGTGTAATCCTTATAGTAACCTCGTATTTTATTGTTAACTTTCTTGTCTAAGGTGGTGTTGGGTGCTCGAGCAGGCCCCTATTACGTGAGCACACCACTAGTATAAATGAAGGACACACACATCAGTAGAACATTGGGCTGGTACTCGAATGCATGGATCAAGTTCTGGTACCCCTCTTCATTCTATAATTCTGCATCCGGCCCCTCCTTTACATGGGCCCTCCCACGATGCAGATTTACATGGGCGTGACCCCAGAAACACACCCATCGGCAGACCATCAGTGGTGTGGCCCACCAGAACATAATATTTCTCCTTTGTTCAGAATAAAAACAATTACAAACAGTGCAAACGGTAATCCCAGAAAATACCGGTATGACATAAAAAGAAAACTGGAATGAGAGAGAGAGAGATATATATATAGAGAGAGAGAGATAGATAGAGGGAGAGAGAGAGAGAGAGAGAGATCAAAAACATGTTCTCAGAAAACTTAGCATTATATCAGTACATAATCCCTCAGACGGGAAGAGGCTGCCGGCTTAGGTCTGAGGTGGTACCTCACACTCCCGCGACGGCTCTCCCAGTCCAGACCCTCGGTTCCACGGCTCATTCGGGGCTGCTGGCATTCTTCAGGACCACTCTGGCGCTCGGACCCCAGCAAAGGATCTGGTGCAGTTCCTGGGTTCCGGGCAGCCACCAGGTCTCCCCTGGCAGGGGCGAAGGGTGCCCCTTCACAGGGTACTGATGGTAGTGAAATATCAACAGACTCTGTGTCCATGTCTTCTCTTTCAGATGGTGCCCCAGTGACTGAGCTCTCTGGAAGTCTGTACCTCTTAAACCAGGAAACGTTCCTCGTGATGGTCTCCCCGGCTCTCCCAGCAGTTACCATAGTTCCTTTGATTGCCTGAACAGTCCAAGTATCTAATTTAAAAGGAAGTGTGAATTTCCCTCGTGGATTACGATTCTTGACCATGACCAGATCTCCTACTGCTAGTTGTCTTCCCTTGGCTCTGCGGGCTCTGGACATGCGTTCATTCTGAATTCGTCGCTGGCCTAACCTCTCCGATACTTGCTGCTGTAGATCCGATGGTTGATTTACCTGGGGAATGACATCTCCCACCCCTCTTCGGATGCAGAGTGATCCAGGGCTCACTTGAGTAGTAGAGTGGTGAGTGAGTCGGTACTCTCGTAGAAAAGTGTATAGGGCACACTCCAGGTTCTGGCCACGAGACAAAGCTATCCGAAGAACTTTATTTAGCGTGCGCATGAAACGCTCAGCTTCTCCATTGGCTTGAGGCCACCTTGGTGTGATTTTCCGATGCCGCACTCCCCTTGACTGCAGGTATTCTGTCACTTCATGGCTAGAGAAGGAGTCCATGAGTGGCCATTATCTTTTCCAATAGCGGTATGGTGTTGCTCGCCGTGGTTGACTGTAGGATCTCCACCTCTGGATATTTTGAGAAGTCATCGATCACCACCAGCATATGTCTCCCGTCTGGGAGACTCCCGAAATCCGCACTCGCCCGGTGCCACGGATGTGGTGGTATATCTTCAGTGATAATCGGCACTGGGGGCTCGGCTCGGCCAGTCGCCTGACAGAAAGCACAGTCACGAACAGTTTGCTCTACGAGGTCGTCAAAGCGGAGAAACCATACTTTACAGCGCAGACGGGACTTCGTTTTCACAATTTCTTGGTGTGCTATGTGTGCCAAATCGACCACTCGTTGTTGCAACATCCGGGGAATTACCAGACGGGATCCTCTCATGAGGCATTCTTCAATGGATACCGCTAGGTCTCTTCTTACCTTGTGTAGTACACTCAGCGTGGTGCGAGCTTCTTCCGTCCTACTGGACAGTTTGTCGAGTAGCAGATGCCACCTCCCTGACGTCACTGCAGCGATGGCCATCTGTAAACACTCATCATCTTTTGTGGCCCTCACGATCTCCTCGAACGAAATGGGCCAGGGACGGGATCGCTCCACTATCAACCTTACATACTCTTCCACTTCCTCCGCCGTGGAAGCCTCTTCCTCCGTAGCTGGTCTGGCATGCCTTGACAGGAAATCGGCGGGGTTCTGTGCACCAGGGCGATACACCATTTGGAAGTGATATTCCTGTAATTGGAGGATCCACTTTTCAATCCTTGGTGGAGGTTTTGAGGAGGCTCCCATGAACAGTGGGCTCAAAGGCTTATGATCCGTGTGCACTATGAACGGTTGCCAATAGAGATATAAATGGAAATGCCGGCATCCCCAAGGAACAGCAATCGCTTACTTTTCTGTATGCGAGTATCTTTGCTCAGTGTCTGTCAGGGCACGGCTTGCATAGGCCACAGGCGCCCACTCCCCATACTCCTGTTTTTGCGACAGCACTGCCCCTAGACCAATGGGACTGGCATCAACTGACAGTTCTGATTCTTTGGCTGGGTCAAAGTACACTAAAGTGGTGTCAGCCGACAAGGCGTTCTTCGTGTCGTGAAACGCTTTCTCTTGGCCGGGGCCCCATTCCCAGTTGGTGGTGGTCTTCGTGAGTTCCCTCAGGGGAGCGGTGAGGTCGGTCAGGTTTCGTATGAACTGCCCACAGTCTGTCACCATGCCAAGGAAACTCCTCACTCCGGTCACAGAGGTGGGGGCCGGAGCCGTCTGGATGTCAGGAACTTTAGCCGGGCCCGGGGATACTCCGTGTTGAGAAAAACGATATCCGAAAAAGGCCTTCTGGAGAAAAGCACATTTCTCTTGATGAAGGGTGAGACCACTGTCTCGCAATCGCTGGAAGACATCTCTCAGGTGGTCTAAGTGTTCTTCTAGGGTGGGGGCGTGCACAAGAATATCTTCGATGACATCGAGAACCCCATTTATGCCTGGCAGAATCCCTCGAATGGTGTCTTGAAAAATCTCAGCAGCACTGGAGACTCCAAAGGTAAGTCATTTGTACCTTCGAAGCCCCACATGTGTCGAGAATGTAGTTATGGCCCTCGACTCTGGTTCCAGCAGAAGTTGGTGGCATCCGGCTCGTAGGTCCATTTTGGAAAACCACGAGATCTGCTCACCTCGGCCACAATGTCATCAACGGTGGGAGTCAGATGACGCTCTCTCTTTATGGCATGATTGGGTAGCCTCATATCAACGCAGATCCTCACCTCGCCTGGTTGCTTGGGCTTCCTTGCCACGACAATGGGTGATACCCGGGGAGTCGGTCCCTCAACTCGCTCGATGATGTCCACTTGCTCTAACTTCTTCAGCTCTTGTTCCACTTTTGGCCGTAGATGTAATGCTACTCATCTATGCTTGAGGGCCACTGGTTGAATAGTGTTATCCACGTGTAGCCGGACCATATGATCCTTTATACATCCAATCCCTTCGAACAGGAGCTTGAATTTGTCCAACAGTGACTCCACGCTCTCTTGGTGAATTGCGAAGGCGAACGCCACCAGTTGTAGATGTTCAGCCGTTCGGCAGCATAACAGCATCCCAGACCCTTCCTGGGTTACATAGACCTTGGTTCGAGTGGAGCGAGAGTTATGAGAGATATCAGTGGTGAAATCTCCAGCCAGGGGAAGAGTGGTGGTTGACCCGTAAGCGAACACATGGGTCGACGTTTGCCTAAGAGACGGTGGTGCGGGGAGAGTCTGTAACAGGGAGCTCGCCATGATGTTGATAGACGCCCCTGTATCTATGAGTGCCTGGATAGGGTGTCCCGCAAGCAGAACACTGCACTTCGGGATTCGCCACTTTGGACATCCGTCTGGTTGCATGGCGTGGATTACGTGTTTAGCTCCCTCGACATCATCGTCATCCATGTCCTTTTCGTCTTCCACGGTTTGGGAAGTGTCCATGACGTTTACTTGCCTGTTCCTCGGTCTCCTCCGTGACGTAGAGTGGCATACTTTTGCAAAATGATGGAGTTTGTTGCATGCTGAACACTTCCTTCCTTAGGCTGGGCATGGTCCTTGGTGGGGGAACGGCCCTCCACAACCATAGCAGGTTCTGGCAGTAGATGGTGGTTTGCTGCGCGCTTACTTCTTAGCTGGATTTCCAGGGGCTATGGCGTTAACTGGCTCCGTCTTCACTGGCGTTGCAGCGCCGCCTTCATGTGCGCCGCCCGCACCTTTGATAGCTCCTTGGACCTCCCCATCATTAATATATCCGCCATGGACATCCCTGGGACCTGAAGTATCTGTTCTCTCAATTTTGTGGACGCACATCCCTGGATAAATTGCGCCTGTATCTCGACGTTAGCATCTGGCAGCGTGCACGTGCTCGCCAGTTCTCGGATCCTGGCGTAAAAACTGTCAACTTACTTATCCGGAAGCTGCCTCGCCTGCCTCAGTAGGAAATGTTCATAATCGGGGTTAGCAAGCGGCTCAGAATGCGCCGTCAGGGCTGCCTTTAGCGTGGCATAAGTGTGGGGTGGGCCTGCCTCCGTCACCGACCTTCCCAGTTTGTGGATGGCAGCACCACCAAGGTGTAGCAGCATGGGGCGTTGTCGTTCAGCTTCCAGACCCACTGCCGCAAAGTATGTCTCCAGTCGGTCCTGCCAATCTTTCCACTTGGCCACTTGCGCTGACAGCGCACCATCTATCACGAATGGTTCAATGGGCGGAATCGTGGCCATTGTGCGAATGTCTTGCGGGTGCTGAGGGGTCTGTGGTAAGCTAGGCAGGTGTGGAATGGTGTGGCTGTGATCTGGGTTGCAAAAGAGAGTGCCCCTCGACTCTTCCTTTCCCCTCTAATTCCTATCTGCGTGCCCTTTATAATGTGTCCCTCCAAAAGTCCCTCCTATTTGCTTCCTCAGGTTTGTGAACCTGCCCTGGGTGATGATGGCAGGAGTATCCCCCTTAGTTCACAAGGAGCAAGAAAAAAAAATTAACCCAAAGGAGCACACGCCCAGATGGCAGTGCACATGTGCAGGGACTTGCCTGGAGCCGCTTCCTCATGGTGCCAGCAGTGCGCTAGCACAGGGAATGCACCTTCCCGGAGAGATACAGGAGAAAGACGCTCAGCGCATTGGAAGGGGCGGGGCTTCAGCGCTTGTCCGTGTATACGATCGCGTGCCCCTGCGCGGGCTTGAGCTCCTTGAGTGAGAGGCAGCAGGCACGGCTGGGCTGAAAGAATGCGGAGTGCAGTGGCGGCCTCACCTGGCCAGGCTCGACGACGTCACCCCCTCCGTGAACAACGCGGGGCGGAGGCCGGCACTTTCAAACACCCAGGAAGCACCCGGGGCAGAGGCCGATTACATCGAGCGCAGGGCACAGCGCCGCAGGTACGTGTCGAGCGCAGGGCACAGCACTGCATGTACGTGTAGGGTCGACCACTCCTCGTCGCCAGTTTGTTGGGTGCTCGAGCAGGCCCCTATGACGTGAGCACACCACTAGTATAAATGAAGGACAAACACACCAGTAGAACATTGGGGTGGTACTCGAATGCCTGGATCAGTTTCCGGTACCCCTCTTTATTCTATAATTCTGCATCCTGCCCCTCCTATACATGGGTCCTACCACGATGCGGATTTACATGGGCGTGACCCCAGAAACACACCCATCGGCAGACCATCGGTGGTGTGGCCCATCAGAACATAACAGGTTGTATCACTATTCTACCTTATTAGTTCTCTTGGGTGGTGTCACTATCCTCCCCAAGTTCTAAGGTAAATTTGCTAGCATTTACTTGTTAAAAATTATATAATTCTCTCTTTGGTCCTTATGTTAAAGTTAAATTAATATAAAGAGGAAGTTTAGCAAAAATCAACCTGCTAATTATGTATACAATCAATCTAATTAAAGGACAACTGAGTTTAAGCTTTGATACTTCATTCTGCATTTCTGACTATAAGATATTTTGTCCTATCACATGTCGCAAAACAATCAAAACATTTCTTGGAATTCAGTCTTGCCAGGCTGTCTACATTATCAGATTCTGTAAATATGCTGTATTTTTTTCATATAAAAAAAATCCAGGATTATTCCTCCAGAATTGTAATTTGCAAAGAAATATACTCTCTGAAATGAAAATCTTAAAAAAAAAATGCACTTTATAAGCCTAACATATAAAGTTAGAGTGCTGGCTGAACCAGTACAACTAAATTACGGTCATAATTCCTAGTGCTTTTTGGGGCCTAGGAATATTATATTTGGGGCTCTTGAAATGTATTTACATTTATGCAATGGCAAGAGATCTTCAAATACAACCCTAAAGCTCTAATTAATTCTATATTTTTGAATCAGGAGTTTTTGAAAGGGTTTCGTTCTTACATTGTGGAGGCTACTCCAAATGCAAAAATCGGGCTGTTTTGGGACAGAGCATTATTGTATCAAATTTATATTTAAAGACAGAATGGGACTTAGATAGGCTCTGGGTAAGAAAAATTGAACAAGATGAAGTTGAACTTGAGGGAGTCATTTAAAATATTAGCTTGACTCAGCCTCAAGTTGGTTGTATGACAGTACCCTGCATGCAGTTACCCCGCATTCCTTTACAACGCAGTCACAACCCTGACTGCGACATTACCACATGTTACTTTACCACTCAAGTCATTACAAGGACTTACTTTAGGGGGCGCTGGACTTTGGAATAGTATAAATTACAATTCCAACTCCAGTTTACGCAATAGTAGGGAAGGTGTTGGACTTAGAAATAGAACACCAGTACAACAACACGCCCCCTAAATCAAGTTTTTGAAACAACTTGCATGGTAAAGTAACGCATGGTAACGTAGCAATCGAGGTAGTGACTGCGTTGTAATGGCAGGTCGTTGTTGTGACTGCGGGGTAAAGGATGTTTCCCCCTAGAATTACATTAAGAAGAGAAATAACCTAAAAAGGATAAGGAGACCTCAGTTATGTGTGACATATATGTTATAACAGAAGGTGTTTATGCCATAGTCACCCCATGTAGGAGAGGTGCAGTTATGCTGAAATGGCTCACAAAAATGGGTGTTCATGCATAATCAATGAACATTTATAAAATGACAGACCGACAAGAGATGCATTTCTCAGAGATATTTCTACCTGTCCCTTAGACTATTTAAGTATTGATAGCTGAGCCTTTTGAAATAATCTGTAAAGATTTTAAGTTTTTTGCCAAAATTAGAATTTTGACTAATGCTGCTGTTTTTTTGACTCTGTACACTGGGTTTCTGCTAATCAGGCCCCAGTGCATGTGCTCTGACCCCTAAAATATGGTAAGATTGGCTAACTCCTAACTGGTATATTTAAAATGGCTGAAACTCAATAGTATATGATGCAGAAATACACCGATGGCATGGAAAGTTAAATGCCACCATGCCATCAACTTGTCTGACAGATCTGATTTGATTGATTATAGTGATTAAGGCCCACAATGTAAAAACATTGGTGCCTTTCACACAACCATTATAAAATAAATATATTAAAAATTAAATTTTTACAAAGTCCAATAAAATAAAATTTGTGACATATATAAAAATATGTGTTAGAAAAATATTCACACTTGGCATATCTAGCACCCATAAACTCCTATAGTGTGGTAGGCTGCTAAGGTCCCTGGAGTTTTGTCCAATATTCCACCTTTTCCTCAAATGAAAAAGCAGTTGTTTTTGTCTTATAGCCTAAGAAGTCATTTAACAGAAAAAATATTTGTTCCATTGGCTTTTTAAGCTGCTCTTTGCGTATAATCTTTGCCATTTTATTGGATCTGACAGTATTGTAAAATTTACAGGACAGCATAAATTGTTCCATATCCTCTCTCTCACCACACAGGCATTTGTTGGAATCTGCAGGGTTTCTTCCATTCTTGGTGGTGTTTATAATTAGACAACCACCCCTCACTAATGTGAAAAGTCTTCTTTTTCTGTGGCTTGTCAGCAGGACAGGATATTGTTTGGGTACTTTGTGAGAGGTCGAACCAGCCTTCATTGCCCTTGATGTGTAAATTTCCTAAAGCGTCTTTTTTTTGGTTTAGCCTAAGGCTAAAAAATTGCTTATTAACAGTGGCATTTCTCCTTTTCAGTGACAGGAAATTCATATCCAAAGTCATAAACAAAACAAGGCTCTTAGCTTTCTTTTCCTATTTGAATGCATATGGTGATTTTGTATGCATCGTCTATGTATGCATAGAAATGTGTTATTTCCAAGCCTGATCGACTAGATTTGAACCTTGAGATCTCGCCATTTTAGCCCATACATAATAGGGGCCATCTGGACTCAACAGAAGAGTAGCCAATGTCTGTTTCTAATGTCACAATGGAAAAGGTTTATGACAATTGGAGTAGCAATTTCCAAAATGTTCTCTAGTAGCATCCCACACAATGTGTGGACTTGTCCATCCCCCCATAGCTCTAATAAATACAACAGTTGGCTTCACACTTTTTCCAGAAAGACTTTATCAATAAAATGGGAAAACTGATGGCTGTCTTTATGTACCAACCTCAGTATACCGTTGGCAGCTGCTTCTTATTCGCCAACTGATGTTTGCATATTATATTATATATTGCACTTTAATGACCTGTTCATTGTTGCCCCTAGATACTTAAAAGAAGCAACTTCCTCCAGTCTTACTAGATTTATGATTCATGCTTGGTCACGAAGGTCATTATCTTAGTTTTCAATGTGTGTTTGCTAAATTATTTGCTTTACACTGGTTCTCCAGGGCTGCCTGCATACCTTTGGGAGTTTTTGCTATCAGGATGGACTCATCAGCATAAAGCCACGCTGGAGTCTAAAAAACATTTATTGATGGAATGTCATCAGTGGCTTTACAAACTTTCTGCTACAGGTTGCTTATATAGAGGGAGAACAAGAGTGGAGCCAACAGGCAACCTTGCTTGGCCCTTCTAGTGGTAGATCTTTTTTTACAATTGTACCCTCTTTGATTAAATAGGATCTGGGAGGATGCTCCAGTGTGGAACAACTGGATTCTTGAAACAACTGGTTTCATGACAACAGCCAAAGATCAATGCCCAGATTGCTCAATTTTTCCTAAAGACGTTTTCTTGAAACCATATAGAAAGCAGATGAGAAATCTAAAAAGGCCACATATAGAGGCATTTTTGTTAGTGTACTAGGTTTGGGAATTATATGTAGGAAGGTAATCACCTGATTTATTGTAGATAGTCCTTCTTGAAAGCTTCCTTGTACAGGTAAAATTATGTTTTTCTTGGTGACCCACTCATCCAGAGCCTTCTGGATCAATTTAGAATAATACCGAGAAAACACGGCTTCAAGCCTACAACTACAGCCTGCCTCCTGCAGCGTAAACCTTCAATCAGACCTCTCAACATAACCCTGTTTGACAGGGAAAAACACCCTTTTAAATGTTAATAAATCACTCCGATGTAGGCCTTATAGCCTACAAGGTCGGGTGCATGGTATTTAAAAGTATGACATATAGAAATTTGACATTACCAAGTTCCTGCAGTGACAAAGCACCAAAAGCTATTTAGTCTGGAACGCTTGGTCTGGCCTATAAGGAAATCTAAAGTACAGATTTGAATATTAATTTTGCTATCTCAGATTTGGGACAGCCAGAAAAAGAGTTCAACCACTACTTTCAACAGTTGTGTAAAGCCCAATTCATGGGTAAAGTTGGAGTTTTAATAAGTATTAGTAAAAGTAACTTTTAGAAAACTCTCCTGTAGCTGCTCGGCCATTGCTTGGCTTTAATGAGGTGTAAAAAACACTCCCAGAGCAGGAAAAATGGCACAGGTGGGAGGAAGTGCTTTTCTTCCACTTGCAGAAAGACCATAGAAAGTGTGCTGAGGAACTTAATTAACTTGAAAAGGGACCTGCCATTTCATAAATAAATGTAAGGTGAGACCTGGAGAAGGTAACCATGTGGTTCCCTAGACATGGTGGCACCAAACCCTGTAGAGGTGAGCAACCCCAAGAACCTCTGTTAACTGACCACAGGGTGGGGACTGCTCATTTCCCTGGCCACACCTTTGGCTGGGCACACAGGCTCTGCATATGGGAGGGAGAGTTACCCCATTTTGAATTTTGAGAGTAAGATGAACTGTGGGATTGTTTTCAGTGAGCAAACAGTAACTGCTGTAAAAGTGGGTAGGGTTTCTCCTGGGAACTTTAGCCCCATTTATTGGCAAGGAGGCAGGAGCCACCCCAATCCGCTAGCTGGTGCCAGCCATAAATGTTGCAACCCAGGGCACCCTCCTCAGGACATTTTCTTGGCCTGGAGTACACCGTAAGGAGGACTGCGCCTGCTGTTTTAGAACTGTGAGGAGACCTGATGGGCTGGACCTGCTCCCACTTGTTCTGAGGACAAAGAAGTAGACCCCAAGGGTTAATTGGCTGACTTTCTGTGTGGCTACCGGACACAAAAAAGTATCAGGAGACCTTTTTACTAGCCACTAGCAACTGGACCCATCTGGTGGCTTCTGGTCAAGTGAGTTGTGACTCCCAAGTGCTGTTTCTGAGGTCCTGGAACCTTTGGCCCTGCCTACTGGACTTCTCCTAACAACTCTGAAAGATACATTTTTGGATTTCAAGACCTCCGCAGTACTGCAATCAACCACCCAAGATAATCCCATGGCGCGACTTCAATTGGTTGAAGAAATAGGTTTCTCCAGCTTAGAGTTTCTCCGTAGCAACACATCTGTTTCAGCGGGTCCACAGCGAGAAGATATCTGGTCTTGTAGAACTTATCATTGGACTCAGCCTGCAACCTTGTTACAGTGGAGAATTCTGGGTCCATAAAAGAGACTTAGGGCCTGATTATGAGTTTAGTGGTGTGGGAGCGGGCAGCCAAGCCACAGCCCCGCTCCCGCACTGCCAAACTTGTCCGCACACCACCCGCCAGATTACGAGTTAAATCATGGTGTGGCGTGCAGTGCTTTGGCGGTCTCACTGCTGTGCCGGTTAGAAAGGCATCGCAGTGGGAGCACCAAAGCATATTCCTGCAGAGCATGGACTGTGAAGTCCATGCCGTGCAGGAACTGTGGGTGCATGCAGACAGGGGGGCACACCACGTGACCCCCTGCATCTATCCCCTGGTCCAGAGGCAAGTTTCATCACTGCTAGAGTTTTATGGAGGGCTCACCGCTATGAAAACTGTGTCTGTGAGGAAAATCAAAATTTGCGTGGTGGTGCTACAGTGGCACTGCCTGCATATTGCTGGGCCAGACTGCCGTGCCACCACCAAGGGATCATTGATCCTTGGCAGTTGCGGTGGTCCTGTGGGGTGGGACCTACGCACTCGTAATGCAGCTGTCGGACTGTCAGTGAGGCGGTTACCACCATGCCACCAAGAGATTGGTGTTCCGATGGACCACCAAACATGTAATCATGCCCTAAATGTGAATTTAGAAATCTTGATGGGGCAATGACTTCAAAAGTGTACATCTGACGCAAGGACTTCCCTGGGTATGACATTTGAGTTTTTCCACTGCAAGCTTTTCCTGCCAAAACCAATGCCTTCAGCAGTGTCTCATCCAATGGCTATTTTAATTTGAGAGGACTCCCTTGGACGCAGCCTGCATTTTTGCCCCACTGGAGGATTTCAACTTCCATTTCAGAGACTAAAGGCGTGATTACACATTCAGCGGTCTTACCGCAATAGCGCCGCGGCAATGGTCTTCCGCCCGCCGTACTACGATCTCACCACTGGGTCAGTGTCGGTTTTTCTGATGGTGGGAAAATATTTTTTCATATGTGTCGATGCAGGTGTACCTACTATGAATACTTTCCCATTGCTGCAGTCCAGACCATGTGTACCCAGTCCAGTCAATGGGTAAATAGTGCAAAACATTCTTATTTGAATTTTGGCACTAACAGGGTCGTTTTCTTTGGCGTCAAGATGCTGTTATGAAGGGGGGCCCTGGAGGAAAGGATCCAAGTGGGAGACTGCAGCAAAAAAAAGGAAGTGCGTGAACATGCACTCCAAGTCCTTCCATTCAGCCGATTCAAAGCAGGCGGTCTTCCAGCAATGGGCAGTTCGACAGAAAGCCAACTCGTAATTCTGACGGGGTGAAATTATCTATACTGCCCTCTGACATCTGTTTTCCCTCTACTGTCATCGCGGGTGGTCTGCGAATGGCTGGTGGCATTGGCAGTACTCCGGAGGTCTTTCCTTCAACAGACCAACAGCATCGTAATTTGGCATGCGGACTGCCAACAGTGAGGGGGCGAATTTGACACCGCTTCGACGGCAGTTCCCTTACTGCCAAATTCATAATCAGGCCCTAAATCCCAAGGTAAAATCTCCAACTGGAACAAACCTGGTTGGTGTATCCAACACACGCTTTATCATGGTTGGCTTGAAAATGCGCCTTAGTCCCGGTCTTATATAAGCATAGACTGTCATTGGCAATTGGTTCATTTGGCACTCTTTTTCCTAATATCTTCTAAAGCTCATATCTCAATTCACTTAATTAGATTTATGTCATTTTGGTGTCACTTTGTTTATTCAATTATCCTCTATTTTTCATAAATTGGAGGGAGATTTTTATTGTGTTTTTTCTTTACTTTTTAACTGTTGTGGTACCGCTAAATGCTTTCCCCATCTTCATTTAAGCTAAGTCTGCCTGCACAGTTCCAGGAGTAGACCCCAGGTGGCAACTACTGAAACATTTGAATGTCCTACACCAATGGTTTAGCTTTATTGGAAGAATTACATTACAACAAATTGGTGACTATAATTAATTCAATTAGCACTAGCCAAGCCCTTGATCCAGATAGACTATCAAATATTTCTTTAACATCATATCCACTGACATTGACCCACATTTTTTTTACTGGTATTTAGATATATAGTGCAAACTAGGATTATCCCGTCATATTGACAAAAGTAAATAATTAAAGCAAAATTTAGGAGGGGGGCACTAAACCCATCCCAGCTCATATTAGGTTATAGCTATACTAGATTAACCGACCAAAATGTTTAGTGAGGTAATCCTGCAAGATTTAATTACTGGACCACAAAGCATCCAAAGAACAAATGGGTTCAGGCGGTGACTATCCAACTTGCACAAAACCAACTTGGCAATTCAGATGTGTGTAATATCTGTGCAGCTTTTGATACAGTGGATTATCCTACCTCTATGAAATAAACTAGAGTCCCTACAAATCTCTAAATGACTTTTTGGCCTAATGCACGTGGCTTATACAAAAACATAGACTAAGTTCCAAATAAAAGACAGAAGATACCTCTCTAATAACATTATTATTTCTAATGGTCTAAAATAGTATTTTGTCAGTGTGTCTGTCAGATTTAATGAGGTTCCTTGCATAGGCATGTGGTCATCTTCCAATAGCAAGTGCTTGACAAATAAATATGCTTTGGTGTGCTTAGAATTTACTTATTTTACATTGTGCCCTCACTGGCCTTCAATGGCAAATTGACACCTTGAGGATATACTTAAATTACATTAACTTACGGTTAATACTGGTACACTCACAAAATAAAAATCTGTAGTTAAATTGTGACCTATTATTGGTGGCTAAACAATGCTAAATTAACAAGGGAAAAGTCTTACAAATTTTCTGGGCTCGTGTTTATGGGCAGCTTGGCCTAGACCTTTATCTGAGTAATGTATTTTCTAAAACTTAAACTCAATGTACTATGGACAGGGCAAGTTTCTGAGCTTCTGCACAGAAGATGACAGTTATTTTGCTATATGGATCAGCAACCCTTGCCTTGAAAAAAAATAGAATAGATTTTAAAATCATAGGGAGGTAGTACCCAAGAAAGGGGCTTTTAATTGCCCCAGGCAGTGGATGGGGCCTTCATTTGGAGGTGGGATTGCACTGTCTTATATTGGGGCCTGAGACATGAGAGGTCAAATTCCTAACCGGGCCCATTAGGAAATAAGGAATTGTATTGTTGCCTTTTGCGTGAAAGATCTCTTGTCCTTTAAAAATTCATAGGAAATCCTATCCAAAAAGGATGTTAAGGAACTGTTTGCAAAATATAACCTTGGGCTGTCATTTGAAACCTGGATGCAAGTGGTGATTTATTACATACACAAAATCCCAAGTTAGAAGCTATTTTTTGAATAACCACACAAATAGGTTTTTTAATATATTAGTATATCATGTTTGCAAAAGCATCTGTATAGTTTCAAACCTCAGCCAGGTGTTGCCGACTATCTGCTTGATATCTCACCCCTGGCTATAAGACACTTGTTCTTGCTGATGAGGGAGAGTCATATCCCATGTCCCCATAAATCTGGTATGGAAGTAGGGTTGGTAAAGCTGTTTTTTGCCAATCTGTATGATGATTCCAGAATGACCTTTATCATCTTTTGTTGACCTACCCCAATTTTATTCTCCCTCTCAAAAAAATATAATTTCAGCATTAAAGCAATTAACAAGCAATAAGCAAATTGGCAATTGTTTCTAAAAAAGGATGGCTGTAG
Organism: Calotriton arnoldi; assembly: GCA_963921515.1. NCBI lineage: Eukaryota > Metazoa > Chordata > Amphibia > Caudata > Salamandridae > Calotriton > Calotriton arnoldi. Next base: position 48,767 of record CAWUFW010018106.1, on the reverse strand, counting down.
AACAAGGAATACCTCTGATATCAATCCATGCTCCATCCCTATTCATCCTTTATATTAAGTCACATAATGTCTTACTTAGAAAATGTTGTGCCATCAATATACAGATGACACTCGAGTATACTTATAGGTCTCTTCTCCCAATGAAATCTTACATCTTGCTAACATTTTATTACTGTTCAAGACTGGATGACTTCACATCACCTAAAACTAAACCCATCCAAACTGGAATTCCTCCTCGTTTCTTCATTGCAGCCATCATCTTCAGTATAATCCTGGATCAACACACTCAGTATCTTAAATAGTAAACCCACAATTGATGACAGCACAAAATCTCTAGGAGTCATCTTAGATAAAAGTCTAAGGGCCTGATGTAGATCTTGGCGGATGTGCTACGCCATCACAACGGTGATGGATATCCCATCTGCTAAAATACAAATCTGTAGGATATAATGGGATTTATATTTCGACGGACTGGATATCCATCACCATTGTGATGAAGTAGCCCGTCCACTGAGATCTAGATTAGGCCCTTAACCTTCATTTGCAAATCAACACCAGGGTTAGAAATGTGTGATATCAACTATGGCTTCTTTGGGTAATCCGTTGCTTCCTTCCAGAGTAATTGATGAACATTCTTGTTCATCCTTAGTGTTCTCAAGACTCAACTACTGTAACACTCTCTTGATTGGTCTCCCAAAGACCCATTTTACTTAACCTAAATGTATCCTACAGTTGGCAGCATGTTTTGTTTTTAAGTCCAAATGAAATTATTACATCTCACTGATGCTGCATACTCTTCACTGGCTGCATATTGAAGATAATGGCATATGCAAGACTGCTTGTATCATGCACAAGGCCCTACACACATCCACTCCATGATAACTGGTGTACTAGCTCAAGCACTCAGGGGGCACCAGACCATTGCTACTGTCAACCTTTATAAAGGCATGACTCATGGCACAATCCTTCTCAGGAAGCATGACCATATTATGGAATTCTTTACCTCCGAACCTATGCACCACCACTTCGATGGCTGTTTCAATGATGACCTTTGCAATGGGACTGACAGCACTTTTCCCTCATCTTGATTTGGTGATCAAAAGGCAAGCTGCTACTTCCTTAATATACATACCTCTGGGGAATATTTGACTTTGTGCTTTTTCTAATGACTTGTAATTTAAAGTACATACTGCTCAGATAAATGTATGTTTTTGTAATCTTGTATTTTTGTGATGAACTTTGTTCATTGTAAAGTGCTCTAGTACCTTTTGGTAATGTCCATGCTAAATACAAATGCATAAATAAATATTCAAGAGATCACTAAAGAAATATTCCATTTTCTGTTAGAATCTGAACTGGTAGCTATCTTTGTTGGGCGTTAGATGATGTGATTGTACTTGTAATTGTAACTTGTATATTCTATTTTATTGATTAAAGTAGTCTTCTTTGCAGAGTAGCTCTCTCATTAACTACATTTTTATGATTTGAGAGCCAGGTCACTAGTAATTTTATTTTAGTTACAAGTAAATATATGAATTTGTGTAACGATTTTACTAAATCACACAACACATTCATATTATATAATTACTCTCACAGGAGTAAACACTTGGGCAGAATGCTTCATAAAGCTTCAAATATATTCTTAGAATTAGGACATTCTTTAACAGTTTGATTTAACTTATGTTAACTGCTATTTGACTGAGTATTCATTTCATCACAATGTCCAAATTATACTGAGTAAAATTACTCATTCATCTATTTTTTTGATCGCCTATGTTTCAACTATATTGGAGTAGTTCATCATCAAGTAAATGAGGTACCAGTCTATTCATGTTCAATTCATATTGGTATCTATTGATCTTTAGTAGAGAATTCAGCAGATTGAAAACTAACCAAGTAAAGTCAGAAAACAGAAGATTTTGTAATAATAGAAATGAAAATTGTACCCTTATAGTGTTAGGGAAGAAACTTTAAATAAAACACCTGTTCCTAAAATATAACATCCATACTACAGCAGGAATGCTGAAATTTGTGGTGGACATCCTGAGGCTGGTGAAAGAATTACAGTAAAACTCCTTAAAATTACATAGAAAAACCAAAAGTTACTGAAAAGATTAAGGCTTTTACATGTTAATCATGGTAATATAGTACATATTTATTTATACAGCTTGAAAGCTGTGACTTCTTAAAAATATTTTTGTGCACTTCAGTGCCAGTCAGTAGTTTTTAGATCATTATGTCCTGATTTGGAGTTGGTCTGGGAAGTAGGTGCTATTTATCCCACATGATAACTAACAATACTCTGGGATACCTATTTATCAGGGGCAATAATTAAAACTTATTCTGATTGTTTGGGGAATAATACCTGGATTTTGGTGCTTTAAGCAACTGTGCTGTATAATCTTCTTCGGTTAAATTCCATTTAAGTTTGACCTGCTGAAATTTAAGGAAGGTGAGGTATTTAATGGACATGGCAATTACCAGTTCGGTAATCAGCACCCCACATGGAATTCTGACCCCTACTCAACCAGACATTTCCACCGGTGTCAGGGCTTTCCGAGCAAGTTCAAATTAGGGCCTTTACTGCTTAAAGTTCATAAGCCATTTTTTCTGGCATTAGTTTATATGAGAATATTTTTCCTTACCAATTTTCAAAATAGTTTTGATTAACCTTACAATAAATTAGTACTTACTTCTAAAATGAATATAGTAATTGTAGTAGCATTCTGACTCCTATGGCTAAAAATTATTAATTAAGCCTTTGCACCATTTCACATAATTATTCACCATTTATGGTAATGTTGTGTAGTTCCCAATAATCCGTAGGACCTGCGAGTTTGTTTGGACAACATAAACTTTGGGCGAAATGTCTAGACTGATTCCGGTAAGCCCCACAGGATATGTTGGCTTAGAGACCAGCTAGTTCACAGTGCCACCATAACCCTCCCTAACCTTACTAGGGAGCGAATAGTTTCTGGCATCCACTGAACATGACAACCCTGACCTCTCAGGATTTGTGTAAACAGATCAGAACCTTTTGCTCAGTCACTCGTGCTCTCTTGGGCTCAGAGAAATACACAGAACACACACAGTGGGATGTTTTCAATATATTTATTGAACTAATGCTAAAACAGTGTATATATGCAGTCATATAAATAAGGCGTTCTCCTACTATGCAAACCGTACTGTAAATATACCTCGAGTGTATGTAGGTGTAAAGCCAAGAATCCCCCCAAGGGACGATCCAACCCCATTACCTGGTGGGGGCGAATGTAGGAGCCTGTCTTGGTCACGAACTGTACACCTCCTCACGGAGATGTCAGAACGCTGCATGGTGAAGTCTCAGCATTGAAGGGACCCTTGGTGTCAGCTGAAGTTACTCCTCTGCTAATCTATCGGAATGCTGATTATTTATAATAGAAAGCAGCCTTGCGATGTATGTGTAGATTAGCTGTGTTATGGCAATGTAGATAGCTCTCTCGCCCCGTGGATGAAGATAGAACAACATTTGTACATAGTGCATAAATGGGCCTTGTACATGATGCTCGAGGCATCGTGATAATGTTATGCAAAGCTAGATGTGTAAACAAAGTAGTTTCAGAGAAACGAATCTAACATTGTTGTGTACGCAAATATGTGCAAAAGTTCACAGCAGTAATGTTATTGTGAAAAAGAGGACAATGTAAGAAATGAGCAGACAGACGCTACATGGGCATAACCCTGGAACATAACACCCACTCCTCATTCTAAGGGTTGATACATAAAAGCTATATAAAAGGCAGCAGGCCAAAATGAAGCTGATTTAAAAACTTTCAAAACTACTCTTAAAATATCTTAAAGCAAGCTTCCCTATAAAATAGTCATATAAAAGCCTTAAAAAAGTTTTGTTCCCACCACACGAAAAAGCCAAATGTTTATGTGTTCCAATTGGTAGACGCAACATTGCTGTTGCCCACAACTGCAGACATTGGTCCCAGAAGGGCACCTCGAAACATGTTTATGGAGCAAAGGTGATTCCATCCAGTTTCCACAGCAGCCGATGAGGGAGGAATTACATCATGTAGGTGTATCGTAAAGCCGGTGTCTATTTCACTAGGAGCCAAAGCAACCCAAGGTGGTTCAAAGAATGCATTATTCAGCAATGGAATACACTGGGGACAACAATACCCATGGGCCCTTAAGGGGTCCATGAGTACTTCAATGTCCAGTGGTGCAACCGATTGTGATCCTAGGCATAGATCCAATATGTATTCGTAGCTGAAAAGCAGGTAGCGGAATACAGGTAGCAAGTAGTGAAGCCAAACAGGCCTGAAGGACAAGAACCAGTGCTCATTTAGTTCTTGAAGCTGAGGTGTGCCAAAGCAGTGTATCATGCACTCACGGGATTGCAGCGCAAACAGTGCTGTCTCCATTCTCGGTTGAACTGGTATGCCCATTGAGTAGCATAACATTTTTAATCAGGACTCCTGCCACAAGTAGCAGGACAAGTGGGAGCCCTCCAAAAACGCTTCGTAACACGGAGTGTATGAAAGATGGAATAACTCTAAAATCCGTCTGAAAGGTGCTAACCAGAAAAAAATGCACTATTCCCTTTGTATCAGACATACTTAAAATATGGTGAACCAGCTCCCCAAAATGCAGCGGCAAGTTAGTGTGGAGTACTGTTTGTATATCGGATGAGTGCCGTGCAACCTGGAGATCAAATGTCTCTCTGGCAGAAGTTAAGGCCACATCCTTTTGAAAAAGCATGGCTTTCAGTTTTCTCAGAGAATCAAATCGTATGTTGGAAACATTTATCAAAATCCATATCATTGCCTCCCTAACTGTGCAGGCAGGTGGAAACAGTACTTGTGTACAACAAGTGACTATGGAATTAACTGTCACCAGATAAGTGATGCCCGGTTCCATTCCGCAGCAACCTTGATCATTCAGTATCAAACTGCCCGCATTAGAGAGCAGCTTGAAAAGCAGATGAATCACAGCATCTGGAGAACCCTTCAGATTACAAGACAAGTTCTCAATGGAAGCATTGCATCTCCCATGAAGAGAAATGTCTTTGCAAATTAAGGATCTACTTAAAGCATCCTCACAGTCAGAACCACTAAGGAAAATGCCTGTGTCCCCATTCCTACATCTAAACCTGAATGGTAATTCCCAGTACTCATGCACATAACCTTCCCTTAGCACTTTATATCTGCCTACCTGTTGGTATTGGAGACAATATTCGAATTGGAAAGTAGTGACCAGCAGGGTGATGTAACCATGGAATCTCCAGTTTATGGATGGTGTCTCAGCTACAGTGAAAGGTAATTTGTCTAATATTTCGATTTGCAACATGGCATCTCTGCGTGCCATTATTATCTGTCGTTCTGTTAGGTCATATGCAGAAAACAGACCTGTACTATTTATGTAATGCCACGGCACGTGACCAGAATGTAGTGTTTGCAACGTCCAGCTTAGGATTACAATGGACTATAGTTGTGACTGTCCATGCTGTAAAATAAACATATCTTGCTGTATTATGTCAATTACCAAAGATAATATGTTGCCCAGTGAATAAATTCTGGATGATAATATGGTCATACCATTGTCAACCACAGCCAAAGCCTTTTCTAAATTAACCCTGTCGATCTTGCACAATCTCTCAGCAGCTCCCTGTTGAGAAATTTTCCAGAGCTCGTGGTATATTCCATACAAGAAGAGCTTTTGACGTGGGTTCCTGGCACCTAACAAAAAATCCCTGAAATCTATGTCATCTATGTCTTCACCTGGGAGTGTGTTGAGGTTATTAGCCAATCAAGGCACAACTTCCCAACACTAAATGTGTTCTATGAGTAGTACGAGTGTTCTCCGATCAGGCCTATTGATCTTAAACCCTTTGGTGCTACCCAGGAATGTAGATTGTCACCCATTAGTGTCCACACACCAAACCAACCATCCCTTCCAATTGAGGTCATATGAATTAAAGGAACCATTACATATCATGGTATCTAATGTATCCTCACTGAAGTGTGTTAACTGCTGCAGTTCTCAAAACGTGAGAATACGGGATTATGAGGTGTGTTCAAATCCTTCATCTTGGCTATTTTAAGACACGAAGTTTGTTGCACTGTTTTGTTCAGGAAAATTATTTGATGTGGTATGAGGCATGCTCTAAATATGGCCTCAGTTCCCTGAACCTGCCAATCTTTTGTCCCCCAGACAGATTTTGTGTCTATGGTGTCTTTCAAAATTCGAAACCCTATATAGAGAGTTGGGAAATAAAGGAAGCAGAGTATATCTGCTTCGTGTAAGTTAGCTTATTTTTCTTTGCAGGTGTAGGTGCAAGAATATACTAGTACCAGGCTGGGTCTGATGTGTCAGAGCCAGAAAAACAAGCTAACCTTTGTGCAAATGTTTTTGAGCTACCTTTCAGCGGTGTTGGGCAGTGTTCTCATTCTGTGTAATTGTAAACAGTGTATGGTATACTAGCTTTGTGTAAGAAATGGTGACCATAATCTTGATAACAGAACATGTTGCCAAAATTAGATGTACCATCATATATTTCATCATTAGAAAATGCAGCTGTTTGCTCTAGATCTGCAAGCAAATTGTGCACAGTTTCAATGTCCCAATCATCAGAGAATGTACTGGAGGTGATGATTTAATTTAAAGAAATTTCAAACAAATATGGAATTTGTAAATGTTCAGTAGGACCATACACATCATAGGATACCCTGTTACACACTATTCCTTCAGGAACTGGAACTACTGTAATGTTCACCAGTGACAGGTCCCTTAGTTCACAGTGCGATGATGCATGTGGTTTTAAAACCAAGTTCACAAGTTGTAGTGCAGAGCATTCTGGGAGATAGTGTCCATTCAGAAGTTTGAAAAAGACAGTTACCAAACCAATCCAGAGGACCAGGAAAAGTAATCCAATTGTAATCCAGAGGTGTATCCATGGAACAACAAAGTATGTGTTTTTCAGCCAAAGATAGAGAGCATAAACTCGTAGCTTGAAAAGGAGGCGATGGTGGCAGTTCTGGTTCACTCAAATCTGATGAGAAGTCGTCATAATGCACGAAGTAGCCAGGCGCCATCTGGTCTATTTTTGGCAGCTCAGCAGGTTTTGTAGAACTGGGAGATGACTCGATCTGTCGCATATTCACATAGACGTTGTACATTTTTCGAATTGAGATTTCTGTACTCATTGATTGTACAGTGGTAGTTGTTTCAACAGGGAGAAGTACCACTTCATTGTAGTTTACAGCTTCTCGTTAGAGAGGATAATCTTCTGTAGTTATTAAAGCTTCCATTTGAACTTCCTGAACGGTAGTCAGAGGAGTACAGCGGCAACCCAGGAGCCCATGCGGCCTACTTTTGAGAATCTGCCACATAGTGTGGTTTGATCATATCAATGGATACCAACCTTTTGTCTCTGTGTCTGGCAAGGGGCGGAAGAAGTACAGTTCTAGTATCTTCAACAGCCAGGTTAGGTACAGATGGCCCAAATTCTTTCTTGTCCACATTTTGTTCTCTGACCAGGTCCCCAATCTTCAGGACCCAGGCAGTTCTTGCCAGCACGACCTTCACTTCTCCAGTGGCAATGCGTTTTACTTGGACGTTGCTTTGTGCACCCCGGAATTCGCTGAGTTCCTGTAAAACAGCCAAACGTTCATTGATGTCAAATGGTGTTTCCGCTGCCATTGTGCTGATATTATCGAGGTCTGGTACCAGCATTCTCACACCAAATAGGAGTTCATAAGGAGTACGACCCCATCAGGGATTTTCTTGGCATGTTATTGAGTGCCCTCTGGACCCCTATATAGGTGATTGGCCCACTTGCTACCTGAGCTTAAAACGTTTGTTGTTAAGGAGACTGCTTTAAATCACGTTCTTTCCTCTCAACTACTGAGTTTCCCTCAGGATAGTAGGAAAAGGAGTACTGCAAGGCCACACCCAAACTCCCCATGGCTTCTTTGTAAGACAGAGAGGTAAACACCGGGCCTGGTTGGAATGTAGCGTGCCAATTGCGTATGTCCCGATGAAGACTCGCAAATCCTTTATAACAGTTCAAGCATCAGCCGAGTGCTGTGGCCAAAGCCCCAGGTGCCTGGAGCATAAACCCACTGCCACCTAGATGCACTTGTAAGCCCCATCTGAGTGTAAGAGGTCACAGTGATCCAAATAAGCACAAGCCAAAGGCTTGTCTGAGATCAATAGAGGTGTCTGAGGTGGACGTGCTATGGTTGAGCCTTTCATCTGTTGACAGATGTCACATTTAAGAACAAAGTCCTTGGTCTGTTTTGTTAGACCTGACCACCAATAGCGCTGCTTCAGTAACGAGACTGTAGCAGTAACCCCTGTGTGTGCTGAACCCAGACCCTCATGTGCAGCTAATAATAATCCCAATCTGAGATCAGTGTTTGGTATTACTCTATCCCCTACTCCTGGAATCTGAGCATATGGAATGTTCTGTGCATCTAACTTGTAGGAGTACTAGAGTGGAAAACCTTTCGGCAGGTGGGTGTCATTGCGGGCCGTATTGACAGCCACCAAGATGTCTCTGTCTAATCACGTCTTGAACAAGTGATTTCAGCAACGGTAGCAATACGGACTGTTGTCTTAGCGACTTCATCAGCCATGAAATTCCCTTCAACATGCACGCCAAAACGTTGATGACTCAATGTGTGGATAACATGAGCTCGTGCCTAACATTCTTTCAGCTTTGCCACTTGTTCCCAAAGCATCTTGTGCTTGATTGTGCAACCCTTGGAATCTCAAAATCCGTTTTGGCCCCAATTGTGAAGATATTCATTACAGGACTGGACACAGTAGTATGAATTGCACACTAAAAGCGTGGGGAATTCGGGATCCGGTCTTTATAGTGCCAGCATCAGGGCTTTGAGCGCCACCAGCTGCGCTGTACAGACCCCTAGGGACTGGTTGTGGGTTTTTTGGGACAGACTTTCCATCATGCATGCGCCCCTTTATGATTGAGCATGCTGCGAAATATTGTTGTTGTGTCCCTACGGCAGGCTGAGCAGATCCATTGGAATAAATGATGTATTCAGATCGATCTAGAGGCATTTTTATTTTATTCAGCAGGGGATATTCTTGTTCGTACTGCAGGAATGCTTGTGTTTGTAAAGTAGAATCAAATCTGTAGTCTACATCTGTTGTAGTGAGAGAGTTAGCCTATTGCATCCAGCTTTGATGCAATGCTTTGGCATTTGGAATGCTTCTTTTAGTAACAGCCTCTATGGTCGGTACCAGGGTAATGACAATGATTCACTTCCCTTAAGCCAGTGCGCTCTCTCTCTCTCTTTCTCTCTCTCTCTCTCTCTCTCTCTCTCTCTCTCTCTCTCTCTCTCTACTACAGCAGTCTGTACCACTTTCATTTCTGCGTTAGTGTACAAATATGATTTGTACTCAATAGGTACTGTATCACATTCATTGAAAGTGATATATGTGTACCAAGTTGGCCCAGTGACCATGCGGATCACCAGGGTAGTTGTGTTCACATGAGTGTGTAACTGTTTGGAAGCTATCATATCAGCTTGTACGGAATGTAAAATGTTTGTATATTCCTGTGTCCAATGGTTGCTTGAAAAGTCAGGTCTAATTAAGTCATAGAACATTTTTTCTCATTCTGGGTAATCCAAAATGGATTGTAGTCATTTCAGAGTCATTGGAGGTTGGAGCAGTGCGCATTTTTCTAAAAAATGTGCCGCCAGGCTTTTGCCTTCACTTGACCTCTCGTATCCCAGAAACAGGACATTGAGATGGGCAACTTTAGATTTTTTTAAATGAAATTTGTAACCCTGGTGAGCAAACCCGAGAATTATGTTGTTTACTGTAGCTAAGTGTTCCATTAATTCATCGTCTATCAGATACATATCATCTACATAGGACAATGCCTCCTCATCAAATTTTTTTAGTAACTCTGTTACCCTGGCTGAAAACAGCCCAGGGCTGTTCTAATATGCTTGTGAACTGAGCACTGAGTATGCGGTCAAATATCTGCTTCCAGGCCCTATTTTCTGGCAGAAAAATCAATTTGAGACATCAAGTGTTTTTTTTATTTCTTCTGCACAATGTTATTCATTAGTGCTGCACTATGTGCATTTTATACTGCAAATGTGCATGTGGAAATGTTCTGATGTCTATAGTCTAAGACTAGACGGTATGAATTGTCCGGTTTCATTACGGGAAACAAGGGATTATCCATGGACGAGGTGCAATTTTCTATTACATTCTGGTTTTCAAGTTGATCTAGGACTTCCCTGACTTGTTTTTTAGCTTCATGCTTTATTGGGTACTGTCTATGTATTGCAGAACTGATTTTAATGGGATTTTATGATGAGGAGACTCATCATCCCACCCAACATGTTTGTGGTAAAGTACAGGTGCGAGCACCAATGTCCACTCCTGCTCGTATAAATGTTTAACTGATTCTTGAACGAGGTCGGAGAAAGCAGGTTAAATTACCATTTCTCCCATTGGGCATTCCATTACAAACTCAGGTGGCCAATCCTTTTCACTAAAAAGAATGTTGTAACCATAGGTTAGGTTCTCTTAAAAGAGAGCCTTGATGTTTCTGGGTATGTCCCCTTCCAATTGGAGTGTAATTTAGTATAAACGATAGGGGACACTTACCCTTGTATCACGCAGCACTACTACCGCCAGATAATCCATCAGGTTCCAGCGAGATATTGTGACTTCTGCTGCGTTGTCCAGCATCGTCACTGCCCATTCCCTGTTCAGAAGCGTAGCCTTATCTTGTCTTATTTTAATCCCAGCTACCTTCTTCTTTTTGAATTGAGGTTTAGGAATCTTTTGTTTGTCCTCTTTAAGGATGTAGTCTTAGGTGCAATGTGTCTCCCATTTTGGCTTCATGTGCTCCTCAGATCTGCACTCTGACTGTCCACCACTCTCCGAACATGTATCGGATAAATCCTGAAAGGAAAGAGAGGAACATGTGTTAGTATCCTGATACCTGTCAGGCTTTTTAATATTATCCCGGTTTCTCAAATTGTACTTTTTCTCTGTGGTTTCCTGTTGAGCTTACCCACCACATGATTGGGTCTTGTTTTGTATATTTGTTTGTGTATCGTCCCATTTCTTTTTGGAAGAACCAGGTGCTTGCTTGGAGTTATCCTTTTCAGAATTACTCTTAACCTGTGACTTCCCAGGTCTGACTCCCAAATTTCTGTGCCTTGCTTAGCATAGGTTTCTTCAATAATTTTAGGCAATTCCTGCTTCTCCTGCGCAGTAGTGAATTCACTCAGGCGTTGGGGTATAGCCAATGCTGCTGCTTCCCCTTTTATGTTACTTAACATAATGGTTCATACCACGGCTAAATTGCCCATTAGTTTCATCCCCAAGTCCAAGGTAGGTCCTGCCCGTACTAATACCGTACTTGTTTCAGTATGTCTGGTAAAACTGCTATTGAAGGGATTCTGGTGTAAACTGCAGCGAAGACTATACCTTAAGCAAATTGTTAATATTCTGTGTTTGTCCTGTGGTCCCGAATGGGGAAAAAGTGCTTCAAGCTGACTAGTTTTCTGTGCTATCAAGAACGGAATTTGCCCCTGACTGCTGGAAACCATTCCCATAATGGCATTCAGCATTTGAGGGCTGATACCCATAGCAGCCAATTGTGATTGTGTACCCTGAGCCTTCCACGAAGAGTTAACTGTCAGCGTTTGCATGATGAATTGGGTGAAATTTCTGTAAATCTTTAGTAGATCTTTGTATAGTATTGTTATTTCTGCGGCATCTAAATTAGCAAGATTAGGATGCAGTTTATAAGCAGCTAGAACCGGCCAAGTCGCTCCTTCTTTACTGAGTGGACCGAGTCTCACATTTTGTATGGTCTGGGAGAGGAAGCCTTTAAACCAATTTGTGTGTTCTTGGTAACTTAACGGAATTTTTGATTTCCATGTATGGAAAGTATTCCTCTGGTATTTCATCTTCAATGTAAGTGTGAAACAATTTTGTGCAAGCATCTGCAAGTGCAAATGTATCCCAAGAGTAGAATACCTCTGTTCTGAATGCTCCGTTTGCCTCAACCACAAAGGTAACGTCTCCACCCGTTGCCGGGAGGCCGTAATGTAATAATTTCATAGTAACCTCATGTCTCCTGTTTTCTGTAATATTTAAAGCAACTTCTTGTTCTTTATTGTCTCATCTTGTTCGGTCATTGTTAAAGAAAAAGGTGTTTTATTAAATCAATTAATGAAGATAGGGTTAACACAATATGGGAGAAATGTTATCCCACAAGCTTGAATAACCTACAGCCAATACATAGGGTATGCCTACTCAGCTGAGGAGGATTTTCCTTCCCACCATGGACGTCTCTGGTTTGGAGGTGAGTAGGGGTCTCTGAGAAAAGCACAACTGAACTACTCAGATAGGCTGTTAAATAAGAACCCAACCAAAGTTGGTGGCGCCATGTCGTGTAGTTCCCACTAATCCGTATGACCTGCACATTTGTTTGGACAACATAAACTCTGTGTGAGGTGCCTAGACTGATTGCGGGCACCCCTGCAGGATATGTTGGCCCAGAGACCACCTAGCTCACAGTGCCCCTAAGCTTACCAGGGAGCAAATAGTTTCTGGCACCACTGAACATGTCAACCATGACCTCTCATGGATCGTGGAAACAGATCAGATCCTTCCGCTCAGTCACACATGCTCTCTTGTGCTCAGAGAAATATACAGAATACACCATGGGACTTTTTCAATATATTTATTGATTCAAAGTTATTCTGGTATAGAATACACGTGCTGCGATAATCAGTAGACGGAAGCAGATGAAATTTATTACAAGCACCAAAAGCGTAAATAGTAGATATAGTTCTACCATGGTGATAAAACTGTGTATATATGCAGACATATAAACAAGGCAGTAATCTGGCATACTCCTACTATGCAATTCCTATTCTAAGTGTACCTAGAGTGCGTGTAGGTGTGAAGCCAAGAATCCCCCCAAGGGACGATCCAACCCCATTACCTGGTGGGAGAGAATGTAGGAGCCTGTCTTGATCATGAACTGGACACTCCCTCACTGAGATGTCAGACCGCTGTGTAGTAAAGTCTCAGCATGCAGGGACCCTCAGTGTCAGCTGAAGTGCCTCCTCTGCCAATCTATCGGGATGCTCATTATTTATAATAGAAAGCAGCCATGCAATGTACGTGTAGATTATCAATGTTAAGGATATGTCAATAGCTCTGTCGCCCGTGGATGAAGAAAGAATTACATTTGTAAGTAGTGCATAAAGTGGCCTTGTACATGATGTTCGAGGCATTATGATAATGTTATGCGAAGCTAGATCTGTAAACATAGTAGTTTCAGAGAAACGAATCCAACATTGTCGTGCTTGCAAATATGTGCAAAAGTTCACGGCAGAAATGTTATTGTGAAAAATAGGGCAATGTAAGAAATGAGCAGCTTCACTACATGGGCCTAACCTGGGAACATGACAGTAAAGAATTACCACCAATGGCACCATTCATTGTGGCCAGCTGTTGTTTGTAGTGCTTATGTTTAAATGTGCCCTCGTGCCAAAAACTGACATGAAGATGAATTTATATCAAATTTGCACACCCCTAAAAGAAAGACGGCAAACAGATACCAGCATTAATTTCATCATCATCAGTGGTACAGTATAATTTATTTGAAGATTGGGAGCAAGAGTCACAACTTATTTGAAAACAAGGAAAGGACTATCCATCTAGGTATGGCTCTCACCTGAATACAGAGTGCAAATATCCATGAGTTTGGTTTGACCACACATATCTTTGTATCAACAAATGACTTCAATAACAAAGAACACCAACATCCTACTGATGAGAATGGGAAGGGTTTTCCCTTTATTGCAACTAAATCACACTAATCAAATTGCTTGCGCCCTAGTATTGTCACACATAGACTCTTGTGTCATAGGCCATCTCACTAATTCACAGGAGGAAATTCAGGAGCTTCAGAAGAAAGAAAGCCAATGGTGAGACTTTGTTCAAACTTTAAAAAGAATGAAACTCATTATAACAGCCCAGAAAGAACTTCACTAGGTCCCAGTGGAACACAGAATTAAACTCAATGCAGGGTGTTCCTTTCGCAAGCCTTTTAAGGAGTTTTGTCCTTTCTATCTCCATAAAGTGACTTTTCATTATAGACCAGGCTGCTACTTCAGGCCCTGCAGCATTAATCTTAACATGTTCATAAAAGAAGAAAAAAATGACAGCAAAAAGTTAGAGAGAGCTCGTGGAAATCTTATTGGAATTCCTTGGACCCATCTCTGCAAGCCTGTCCCAATTTAACATCTTTCAAGAAAATGCTGAAGATGAATCTATTCAAAGAATTCTAGGGTGAATAAGCTAACTCTACCAGTACTGCTTTCCTCCCATGGGACAGGCTCCATACCTTGTATTAGTACTCATCAGCCAGTCCACTACTTTTCATTCACAAGTATGATCATATCCATAACCACCCAAGCCCCAATGTCCATCTTAGATTTTTCACCTCTGTTCCTGAGATGCTGCAAAATGGCCTTGAAGGCATGTTACAGTAAAAAGCAATTGAAAAATACAAAAAATCTGGGGCATACTCAAAATATAGAATTTCAGAAGGCATCCATCATCAAGAGAATTCTAATTATGGTAGCCCTTTCCTGATCATCAATCCGCTTGGGAGTCTTTCACAGTTGTCCCACAAACAATGAACATTGTCATCTGTACTGAGTGCAGCAAATGAGAGAGAAATGGAAGTAAACCTCACATTCGGTCATATCTGTCCAGAGCAGAGTGACAGCACCTGCTTTGCATTTCTAGTATGGAAAATGCCATTAGGCTTGAAGGCCCTAGTAATTTACAACAGAGTTTACTGAGAAAATACGTCCCAAACCTTGACAGTTATTGGACAGCAGCAGTCTTTCTTTTGTCAGGGGTTAATACAAGGGATTTTATTGAATCAATGATGACCGACTTGCAATTGAGGGCATTTAGGTGGTTGATCTATTTCTGAATGGGGAGAGAGTTGTGGTGTGGGGAGATGAGATGAGTAGGAGTTCTGTCTTTTTGGAGTTCAATTTGAGATGGCTGCTTGAGAGCCAGGTTTAGGTTTTCATTAGGGTGGTGTTGAGTTAGACAATATCATCTGGGGAGGAGATCTTCAACCAAAGCTGAATATCGTCTGCATAAATGTGGTACTCAAGGTTAACTTGCTTGAGGATTTGCGTCAGCAGTTCCATATAAAGGTTAAAGAGTATGGGAGCGATAATGGATCTTTCATGGACTCCAAGAGTAACTGGGAACCTGTTAGATAGTGAACCATCCATTTAATTCATTGCGAACAATCTTGTAGGAAAGAAGTGGATCATTTGAGTATGTTACCAGATATTCCCATTCTGCTTTATAGTAACTCTAACAGGCTGCACCTATTGACTGTGTCAAATGGCGATGACACAGCGAGGAGTATGAATAGGCAAGAGTCAATCTGATCCAGGATTTTGAGTGCATCATCTAGAATGTGTAGCATGGCTGTTTTGGAGCTGAGACCTGGTCAAAAGTCTGATTGTAACTTGTCTAGCAATTTAAACTGTTCAATGTGCTGCCAGAGCTGATAGTGTACACATTTTTCCAGCAGTTTCACAAGTAAGGGGATGATTGACACCAGCTGCAAATTATTTAGATCTGTTTGATCAGCACCTGATTCTTTCAGTAGTGTTGGATGATGCCTTGGGTTAGGGATGAGCTCACAATCATAGTCCTGAGGGGTGTGACAACTTGATTGTGCTCCTTCCTGATTGATAAAGAGGTTGGATCATCAAAGTGTGAGGTAGGTTTAATTGATGCTATAGATTTCTGAATCACCTCTTCATTTAGGGTTCTGAATTTGTACCATGCAGCCACATTTTTTGGTTTTCATGGGATGGTTGGGGGTTTGTGTCATGTGAGTTTTTGTGGTGGTCCTAAGTGTTATGAGAAAGCTACAACTCATCTCACCTGTCAGTTCATTGTCTATGCCAATTTATTTTTCAATATTAAAAATTTTCTCCCTGAAAAAAGGATGAGAAAGCTTCAAAGTTGTCCTGGAGGTATTTTAAGATGCCTGTGGTATTGCTGGACTCAGTTTATTGCTTGGTAATCTCAAAGAGTGCATGTGGCTGATGCTTAGCTTTGTCAAGCTGGGTTTTAAAGGATGATGATTTCACTTTTCATATGATCTTTTTATAGTTGTTTCTTTGCTCCCTAAGGTGTTTCAGATGCATCGAGGAGGGATCATGTCTCCATTGTCTCTCATTAAGTCAGAGTCTGCTCCTTTCTTCGTTCACATTTTTGTATTACCAGGGTTGGGATAATTTCACTTTCTGGGTTTTTTTTAGGCAAAGTAGGGTTATTGCATCCATTACGTCACTCATTGTTTGGTTGTAATATTCTTTTGATTTGTGTAAGCCTCGCACCTCACATGGGGGTATTAGGTCCCTCTGGCACAGTGAGGAAAGATCATCCATGTTTAGATTTACAGTTTTTCTTATCCAGTGTTTCACTTTGATCCCTTGGCTTCTTGCTTTCTTTAAGCCTATGGAGATGGTGAGACCAGTCATTAGGATTAACAGAGTTGATGAATGTCGCTCTTTCCTTCGCCATGATTAGATCACGTGTGGCTCCTTTGGCGTGTGTTGGGCCCATACATGTTTGGACAGGTTCAGATAAGTGAGGGCATTTTTTTGTAATTCATTCTAGTCATTCCAGTGAAGGCTAAAATCTGCTAAATATATGGTATTTGGGTGATCAGGGACTGTACTGTGATTGTTTACATTATTTGCTCTAGGGACAGCTGGTTATCCTCAGGCTTAAGGTAAAGGAGGTGAGGATTTTGACTCCCCTGTATTCAAAAGAGGATAGTTTACCCACAGGGAAAGGCAAAATGTGTAGGGAGTTTCTGTTAATGATAGCTAACCCCCGCCCTACCTCTCCTGACGATCTAATCATTTGATATTGAAGTCAGGGGGTGCTAGGAGGACTGTAGATAGGCTTGTTCTAGTTTTAAGGCAAAAAGTGGCAATCAAACACAAAGAACAATTTTAGGTCAATGTTTATCGTAGACTAAACCCTGGGTCCAAATTCAAGCTGACCACACTGGATCGGGGATGCATTAAGCCTTACTGGTCACATCCGTCAAAATCTTTTACTTCAAACTTAGACTTTTCCCCCAGGGCAAAGCAGTATGCTGGTGCTTATAAGAGTTCAGATACAATGTTCTTGTGCTCCAAAGGAAGTCTGCCATTTTGGCACAAAAAGCTCTAAAAAAGACAACGCATATTTTCCTAGATGTCACGGGTGCTTTCCCACTGGTAAGAAAGTTGTCATGCCATGGTCCCAAGTACTACATTCATTCTCCTGATATTGTTTTTTTTTGGTTTTCATATATTTTTCAACAGGCTGTGGCATGTGACTGTAGACAATAGGGTCTACACATAATCAGACTCTACTTTTCTGTGGTATCACAATAGCTTTCAGGCAAAAAGGTCAAAGTAGGCCAAACAACTAGTCCTTTGCAACATTGGGCACTCCTATCTCAGGCAGCAATTGAGCCTTGTTTCGATCCTCCAGAGGCAAAAGTAATACATGAAGTACCACTTTTAGAAGACAGCGTGAAAGTCGCACCTGGCCTTTCCCACACTTCCTAGGTGTCCAGGAAAGACTAATACTCTACTCAGGGCTCACATAGGGTTCACTGCAATCTAGATGTATGTCAGAATATACATAACCAACATATCCTCTGATATAAATATCATGACCTAAACACCATTTACAAAAATATTACTTCATTTAGTATAGATTGTGTTATGACAAATAATCTCGTTTGGGAAGTTATAAGTGTTGTTATGAATGCCATGGTTTCACATGCTAGAAGTGATGTAGGATGCAAGGATATAAACAGTGCATGGAAAAGTCATGAGTTACAGTTAATGTAGTGTGGCGAGTAAGGAGACAAGGCTGTGTTCACTGGTTTGTGACTTATAGCAAATTGGAGGTAGCGCATAAATTATAAATTAAAGTTATAATTATACCTTTACAATTTTTAATGATTGTATATTTTAAGTCGGGTTTGTATAGAAAGAATATATAATACATCATTTCTAACTATAACTTATTCTTAACCTTTGTTTATTTTATTGTATGTTAACAGTTTTTAAAAAAATGTGTTTCAAATCGCAGTGCGAAGTGTCATTGTCATAAAGTGTCATAAAGTAGAGTGTAGTAAAGTACAGTGAAGGAGAGTGTTGGAGAGCCTAGTGTCGTAGAGTATTGTAGAGTGGAATAGAGTGGAGTAGAGTAGAGTGGAGTGACGTAGCGTACCGTGGAGTAAAGTGCTATACAGTTGAGTGTCATAGTGTGACATATCATGGAGTAGACCAGACTATGTTTTACAGTGTAGTGGCATGTCAAACAGTAGAGTTGAATGTTTTATATTAGCCTGTCATTGACTGGAGTGTCATGAAATGGAGTGTGGTGGAGTGGAGTGTCAAGGAGTACAGGGTCATAGAGTGGCATAGATCATAGCAGGGTGCTATGGAGTGTAGTGGCATAAAGGGGAGTTCAGTGGAGTAGAGTCTGGTATAGTTCAGTGTTGACGAGTGTAGTGTCATGCGGTTGAGTGGAAGAGAGTCCCGTACAGTGCAGTTTTGTATAGTGGAGTATCATTCTTTTTGAGAATGGTAGAGTGGTGACTTATAGCTAGTGTTGTCTGGTTAGTGAGCTTAAAAGAGTGTGTAACAAGGTCCACTACTTATAATAATTTGACTGTGGTAGATACAGTGGGAATGAAAGTTGTAACCATAACTTTAAATTTAGAATTTTTAAATTTTATGTAGTTTAAACTTGGTTTGTATAGGGAAAATACATTTTCCTAACTATAACTTAGCCTTAACCTTTGTTTTTTTCATTAAATGTAAATGTTTTTTTATTAATTCTTAATAAAAATGTGTTTTAAAACATAGAGTCCAGTGTCGCAAGTGGAGCGTTGTTATGTGGCGTTTGGTACAGTACAGTGGAAGAGAGTGTTGTAAGGCTATTGTCATGGAGTAGAGTATTGTAGATTGGAATAGAGTGGGGTAGAGTAGAGTGTAGTAGAGTGTCGCACAGTATAGTAAAGTGCTATATAGTGTAGTGGCATGGTGTCTCATATAGTTCAGTCAAGTAACATAGACCAGAGCAGCGAGTTGTACAGTAGGGTGTCATAGACTGTCATGGAGTAGAGTAGAGGGTTTTAGAGTGGAGTAGGGTGAAGTAGAAGGTCATAGAGTGGAGTATCATCAAGGGGAGTGTTGTAGAGTACAGTGGAGGAGAGTGTCGTAGAAGTTGAGTGGTGTGTCATTGACTGTCATACAGTGCAGTACAGTGGTGTAGTTTGGATGGGCATACAGTGGACTAGAGTGTCATACCTTGACAGAGTGTAGTACAGTGTTGTAGATTGGAGTTGCATACAGTGGAGCACATTGTCAGACAGTGGAGGGGTGTGGGGCAGAGTATATTACAGTGGAGTAGAGTAGGGGTAAGTGGTAAACCTTGTACCGCCGGTGGAATTTGCAGAGTTTTGTCCACTCTGCTCTCGGCCTGGAGCACAGAGTTATAGAAAAAATCCGCTTACCAATGCATGGCAGAGTTTTTCTTGCTCACAGCTAACAAATGTTAAGTTGGTAAGTGAGAAAATCGAGCGCATGGATGAGTCCTGGTGCGATTTCTCAACAAGGGGGGTAGCGGCAGGTCGCTATCGCTCGTTCAGAAAGCTGCTGCTCATGTTGAAAAAGTTGCTGCTCAAGTAGACAATCTACTCTAGAGACAGGAAGAAGCAGTACAATCTGGCATGCCACGTGGTGCCATTCGCATTGGTTTTACAGTGCTGGATAAGCTCCTGGTGCTAAAAATCAGCACGACCAGCTCAACGTACTGAAATTCTGCCGCTCACGGAACTCCAGGGAATCTCGTGGAAGTTCCACCCACCCCTAGAGTAGAGTGAGATAAATAGTAGATTGGAGTATGGTGGAGTGGAGTACACTTGAATGAGGTACTGTAGGGTGGAGTAAACTGAAAGAGTGTGGAGTGGCATGTCGTAGATTATAGTGGCATATAGTTCAGCAGAGTGGAGTGGCATAGCATCCAGTCGAATACAGTGTCATAAATTGGAGTACTGTGTTGTACAATAGAGTGTAGTGGGGTGTCATATAGTATTGTAAAGTGATGTAGACTACAGAAGAGTAGAGTGGCATACAGTCTAGTTGATGTTTGTAGAGTAGAGTGGTGTACAATACAGTACAGTGTTGTAGAGTGTTGTTGATTGGATTGGCATACAGTGTTATAGGCTACAATGGCATAGAGTGGCATGAAGTGGAGAGACGTACAGTGGAATAGTGGAGTAGAGGGGAGTACTGTGTCAGAGTAGAGTGGAGTAAAGTGGAGTGCAGTGGCATACAAAGAGTTGCGTAAAGTGTTGTATAGTGGACTGGACTATCATAGAGTAGAGCATTGTACAGTGGCATATATTATGTACAGTGTTGTATAGTGAAGGGGTATAGACAGTGGCATACAGTGTAGTAAAGTGTTGCAGAGAGGAGTTGCACAGAGTACAGTAGTGTGTGAAACAGTGGAGTTGAATAGAGAGGATTATTGTATAGTAGCGTAGAGTGAGATAATGTCTTGTACTGTGGAGTAGAGTGAAGTGGAATGGAGTAATTTAGTATGGCGTAAAGTAGAATAGAGTGTATTGGGGTGTTGTAGAGTGGCATGGAGTGGAATGTACTGGTGAAGTGTAGGTAGTAAACTGTTATAGATTGGAGTGGGGGCTCATAAAGTTGAGTGGGGTGCTGTGTTGTAAAGTTTTATGTAGTGTAGTGGCATTGTGTCTCATTTAGTGTAGTCATGTAGTGTAGGCTGGAGCAGCAAGTTGTACAGCGGAATGGCATATCGAACAGTAGAGTAGAGTGTGATAGACTGTCAGAGTGGAGCAGTGTGTTTTAGAGTAGCGTAGGGTGAATTAGAATGCCATAGAGTGGAGTATTATCAAGTGGAGTGTCATATAGTAGAGTGTCGTAGAGTGAAGTGCTGTGTCATCTAGTAGAGTGGAGTATTGTAGAGAGAAGTTGAGTGACATGTTGTTGAGTGTCCTACAGTGTAGTACAGTGGTGTAGAGTGGATGTGCATAGATTTGAGTACATTGTTGCAGAGTGGAGTTGCATACAGTGGAGTATGGCGTCGGACAGTAGAGCGGCATACAGTGTAGTACAGTACAGTGGCATAGAGTGGAATAAAGTTTAGTCAAGTGGAGTGGAGTGGAGTGGAGTACACTGGAGTCGGGTACTGTAGAGTGGAGGAAGTGTCATAGTGTGGAGTGGTATGTCATAGACTATACTGCTGTGGAGTGCAGTAGAGTGGAGTGGCATAGCGTACGGTCAGATAGTGTGTCATAAATTGGAGTACCGTGTTCTACAGTAGAGTGTTGTGTAGTGGAGTGTCGTACAGTATTGTAAAGTAATGTAGACTAGAGTAGAGTGGCATACAGTCTAGTTGATGTTTGTTGAGTCGAGTGGGGTACAGTACAGTAGAGTGTTGTAGAGTGTGGTAGAGGGGATTGGCATACAGTGTTTTAGAGTACAACGGCATAGAGTGGCATAGAATGGAGTGGCACAGAGTAGAGAAGTGGAGTAGAGTGGAGCGCTATGTCAGAGTAGAGTGGAGTAAAGTGGGTTGCAGTGGCCTTCAATGAGTTGCGTACAGTGTCGTATAGTGGCCTAGGGTATCATAGAGTAGAGTGTTGTACAGTGGCATACAGTATATTACAGTGGAATGCAGGAGTATAGACAGGAGTAAAGTGTCAGAGAGTATCATATAGTGTAGTAGAGTGTTGTAGAGGGGAGTTGCATGGAGTACAGTATTGTGTAAAACAGTGGAGCTGCTTAGCATGGATTGTTGTATAGTAGTGGAGAGTGAGGTAAAGTCTCATACCAAGAAGTACAGTCAAGTGGATTAGAGTAAAGTGGGATGTTATACTTTGAAGTGGCATAGCGTAAGTTCAAGGAAACTGTTATAAATTGGCATATCATACAGTAGAGTGGAGTGCTGTGTCATACACTGTTGGAAACTATCGTAAATGTTGTCATTTGAGATGTCATCATTGATGTCACTTGCCATGTCATTAGTGATGTAATATGTGAGGTCATAAGCAGTGCATTGTGGGTACGTAAGTTGTAGTTGGCTCAGGTAACTATAACTGCTGAATTTCTATGGTTTTGTATGAGTGAAATCTGAGACTAATTATAATGTCCCTGTAACCTTTGTTTTTTGTCGGTGAATTTCTGTTTTTTTATTGTATTTCCTAACTAAAACATCTCTGTAATCTATATTTTTTAAGTGAATGTCTACATTTTTAAAATTGTATTTCCTAGCTGTAACCTGGCAGTGGGGTTGTGAATGGCTGTATAGGTTGTTGAATGTGTGTATGAGTGGCTGTATTGGTCTGTGAGTGTTTGTGTGAGTGGGTGTATGTGTCTGTGAGTGGATGCGTGAGCGGCTGTATGGGTTTGTGAGTGGGTGCGTGAGGGCCAGTGTGGGTCTGTGAGTGAGTGTGTGAGTACCTTTGTAGGTGTTTGGCTGGGCTTGTTAGTGGCACTATGGGTCTGTGAGTGGCTGTGTGGGTCTGTGAGGGGGTGTAGAAGTACCTGTGTGTGCATTAGAGTGCCTGTGTGGGTTTGTGACTGGGTCTGTGATTGGCACTATGGCTCTGTGAGTGGGTGTGTTGGTCTGTGAGTAGGTGTGTGAGTGCCTGTGTGTCTGCAAGTGTGTATCTGAGTGGTGCTATGGGTCTGTTAGTGGGTATGTGAGTACCTATTTGGGTCTGTTAGTGGCTTTGTGAGTGCCTGTGTGTGTCTGTGAGTGGCTGTGTGAGTGCCTGTGTGGGTCTGTGACTGGGTTTGTGAGTGGCACTATGGGTCTGTGAGTAGGTGTGCAAGTGGCTCTGTGTGTGTGTGTGTGAGTGGGTGTGACATCCTGTGTGTTTCTGTGAGTGGATGTATGAGTGGTGCTATGGATTTTAGGCATTGGTATTTAAAATGGAGAATTATTGACTCTGCTCTCACCAGGAGATGACAAGAAAGAAACCACTTGTCATAGTCAGTACAGATCACATTGCGCTCCAATAGCTCAATGATTCAATGGCCTCCATCAAGGATTTCAGATTGTTTTTCAACATGGAATACGAGAGGAAACACATTTGATTTGCCTTCGCCAAGCTCAAGAAGTTAGGATCATTTGTGCTATACTGAAGTGGAGCTTTAACTGGAGCATCTGTAATGTTTATATGTGTAAGTGCTTCCTGTTGAAGTTTAATTTCTGTGAAATGAGCATCATGGTCAGAATGGCCCAGGGGACCTCATCCTCCTGGGCAAAACTTAAAGGAGGGGGCCGCACGGACCCCCTCCCAGAACGATTTTGGCCTCGGCGACCCCATATTCCGGCCTTCATTAACTCGTGCCCCCGCCATGCACAGTTTTCTCATCAATAATTTTACTGCAAATGTTGATAATATCAATGATGCCATAGAAGGTATCCTCAATTATGTAATATGTGGGGAAACTAGTTGTGCTCAGTGAGGGCATGAGTTATAGTTACCTTGGGGTGCAAGTTATAGTTACTTGAGATAACCATAACTAAAACTGCTGAATTTCTATGGTTTGGACGAATAAATTCATAGCCTAACTATAAAGCCCTTGTAACCTTTGTTTTTCAGTGAACTTCTATTTTTTTTAGCACACACATTAATATAACAAGAGCCTTCAGCTGGGCGCAGCTGGGGTTTAGCCACAGGGTCTGGCCTACAGCCAACCCTGCCGCATGCACCCAAACCTTTGGCAGTGCGCAGCATGGTTGGATGCAGTGGGTGTTTATTTGTTTTCATTTTTCTCTGGATCCGCAGGTGGATCCGCAGTTCCATGGACCAGATGGAAAAAAGGGGCAATTTTGTGCCCATGAGGTAGGACACATAGTGGGGTCCCTAAGAGACCCCACTATGTGTCCTACCTGTATCCTGACCCCTTAAATGTTTTTACAGTCTTTTTTTCCCACCCCCAGGCGATGTGACAAACAAAATGGCAGCCGCAACTTTTCTTTCAGGTCAATGCAAGCCAATCAGGGCCTTGCTCGGATTTGCGTCCCTAGATATCTATATTTTTTAGCATTTAATATCGCGGTTACCAGTAGGTAGTTATAGTTAGGACCTAGTTTCCATAGGAAGAGCATTTTTTGTTTTTCCAATAACTTTGGCGCAGTTTGACGAATATTCACGAAAGTTTCAAAACTAATGGGTCAGTCACGCCAGCTGCTGTCTTGAAAATTTCATGGGATCTGTCAAGCGTGGGCCGAGAAAAAGGGTGGGGTCCCAAAATGCTTTTTCTTTATGTTAAGCTCCATAGGAAATTTTTGATGTGGCTACAGCCTGAACTGCAGAACAGAATTACACCAAATATGGCAGAAAGGTAGCTCTTGGTCTAGAAAGCACTCTTTTTGTTAAATGGTGTAAATCCATTCAGTAGTTCCTGAGAAATTTAAAGATTTCTCAGATACACAACTGTGGCAGAGGTGGATCCGCAAACTCTCCTAAGATCTGATTGGCTGCCAACACTTCAAAGCAGGAAGTGTTGGCAGCCATCTTGTGACTGGGTTGAACTAACTCTCAAGCAAAAACATGAAAAAAAAAGAAAAGGGGACAGGGTAGAAACACCTTGAACCCCTATGCCTTTTTAGGGAGTCCCATAGGGTACCCCAGGGCAAAAATAAGCATTGTACTTTTAAACCTTTTCTGCAGGATTCGCGGTGGATCCGTGAATCTGGACTTAAAAAAAACGAAGCATGGACTCCCGCACTTTGTTTAATTTAGGCCCCCGGGTGGGCCAGGCCCCGGGGGCAATAAATAATGAAAATGCGGGAGCCAGCGCAGGCCCCCGCAGCCTGTCACCTTCCCAGGGCAAATTGTTTAAAATGCGGAGGGCCATGCGACCCCCAGCAGCCCCAGGGCTATTTTTTATTATAATGCATGGGGGGCTCCAGCCCCCTCATACAGCCGAGGACCGCCACCTCCCCGGTGCTAAATGTGTGAAATGTGGGGGGGCACATGGCCACCCCTGCAGCCCCGGGGACCGCCACCTCCCAGGGGCTATTTGTAAATAAGATGCATGCGGGGGCTCCGGCCCCCCACGCAACACCAGGGACCGCCACCTCCCCAGGGCTACTATACTTAAATGCAGGCGGGTCACACACCTCCTCTGCCCCGGGGACGACCATCTCCCCAGGTCAATTTTAAGATGGGAGGGGGGCCGGCCTTAAATGGCCCTGGGGACCTCCACCCCCCAGGGCCAGCTCCAGCAATGTCCTGGAGTGGGCCGCTTGACCCCTCTCCCTTGAAATAAAAAAACA
Source organism: Calotriton arnoldi (assembly GCA_963921515.1). Lineage (NCBI taxonomy): Eukaryota > Metazoa > Chordata > Amphibia > Caudata > Salamandridae > Calotriton > Calotriton arnoldi. The sequence goes on along the minus strand of CAWUFW010018106.1, from coordinate 23,312 downwards.
AATGGCCGGGCCCCGGAGGATGGGCTCCCCGGGGCCGAAATCTGCCTTGGGAGTGCGGCCGCACAGCCCCCCTCCCGTTTCATTAACATTACAACACAAACTACTAGTAGGGGATGAAGTCCTCTTGGCTATTGAGGGTCCTGGGGGGCCAACTACCCCTCCTGTTACCTCCAGTAACTCCCACAGAGCAGGATTGCTGCGAAGTTGTCAGAGGCCATGCCTCCTTTCTCCACCACTCTGCAAACGTGCCTTTAGGCGCAGTACTAGTTGGCTCCAGAGGGACCTTTGGGTCCTAGAAGCCCTCTTGGTACCTATTGTAAGTCCTACGCAGCGGAATTCCTGAGAGCTGGTCGGAGGCTTAGCCCCCTTTTTACTCCACTCTGCAAACTTGACTGCTAGTTAAAAAAACCTTAGAAATTCACTGAAAAAACGAATGGTTACAAGGACGTTATAGTAAGGATCAGATTTTACTCATACAAAACCAGAGAAATTAAGCCGTTATAGTTACCTGAGTTAGCTTTAACTATTAACTATAACAATAAAATAGAACAAGGACGTTATAGTTAGCAAATAGTATTAAAAAAGACCTTAGACATTCACAAAAAAAACAAAGGTTACAGGGATGTTGTAGTTAGGATTACATTTCACTCATATAAAACCAGTGAAATTCAGCAGTTATAGTTACCTGAGCTAACTATAATGTATGCCCCCGCAATGCATTACTTATGACCCCACAGATTACATAACATTACATTACATTTGAAAACTAAAGCCTTTCCTGCCCAATGCAGATCTCAAGATGGCGGTTCAGGCTCTTGTAATCTCCAAACTTGACTATGGGAATGCTAAGCTTGTTGGCGTACCGAAAATAAAACTAGCACCGTTGAGGGCTACCCTCCATGCTGCTGCACGGCTCATCACAGGCGTAAAGAAAAATGATCACATCACCCCAGCCCTCCACTCTCTGAACTGGCTACCTTATGAATCTAGGATCCACCTAAAAATAGCATGCATGACATACAAAGCCATCCACCACAACACTCCTCGCTACCTGGCTCAGAAACTGGTGCTATCCGGAAGGAATAGAGCTTCTCATAGTACATGCTCCCTACTGCTGAAACCCCCAAAACTTCACAAAAAGAAAACCTATAAGAGATCTTTCTCTGGAATTGCCCCAAGAATTTGAAACTCTCTTCCCCTAGAATCAGGACCATCCCTTCATTCGTTCTTTTCAAAAACAAAGTAAAAATGAGACTGCTGAATAATGTCCTTCCTATCTGAGGCGACTATCCATGCCAATTTGATTTCTTTGCTGGTGTTTTCACTATGTCTCTTTGTATTATCTTTTCATGCTGTATTTTCTATATTTTGCTCCTTGTATATTTAATGCTATTTATTAGGTTGTACAGCGCTCTGACACCAACATTTTGGTCATGTTCGCGCTTTATAAAACTTTATAAAAAAAATAAAAAACTTATGACATGGTCAGTGACATCACTGATGGCATCACTGATGACATCATCCATTGAGACACTGATACACCCCCTCATGCCCCCATACAGCCTCTCATACACCCACTGACATACCCACAAAACTACACACATACCCATTCAGAGACCCATAGAACTACTCACACACCCACTCACTCATCCATAAAGCCACTCACACACCCATTTACTCACTCATACAGCTACTCATACAATCACACACTCACCCATACAGTTACTCAGACATCCATTTATTTACCCATACAGCCCCTCACATAAGTACTCACCCATCCATACAGTCTCTCAACACAGCCACTCACTCACCCATACAACCACTCACACAACCACTTACATACACATTCACACGTCTATACAACAAATCACACACCCACTCACTCAACCATACAGTCACTCACACAGATACTCAATCTCCAATACAGCCACTTACACAAACTCACTTAACCAAACACCCACTCAAACACACACTCACTCACCCATATACCCACTAACACACCCCGTCACTCACTCAAACAGCCACTCACACAGCCACGCAGTCACCCATATAGCCACTCACACACCCACTCACTCACCCATACAACTACTTATACACCCAGTTACAGACCCATAGAGCCACATGCACCCTCAGTTACACCCCCACAACCCCTCATACACCTAATCACACACCCACACCACTACTCACATACCCTAATATATGTTGCAAGTAGTATCACTCATTAGAAGTACACAAAGTATATTACTAACTTTGCATTAGTTAGTATGTATCTTATAAAACACTAACACTCACCGGATTTTTTTAGTTTTTTGGGGTGAATATATCTGTAGTTATAGTTAGGATTTCCAGAGATAGGAATGCCTCAGGTTTTTGCTCACTAATAACTTTGCACCATACTGCTGAATCTCCACAAAACATTCATGGCCTAGTCCTTTTTCTACAATGGCGGCCATTGGAAAGTTTGCAAGGGTGTGCAAAGAAAAAGGCTTCCAAAACACGTTTTATCCCCAAAGCACTTGACATAGATTTTGTACTTATGTGTAGTGGCAAAACGCCCTGTCAGATTTACAGAAAAATTGGCAGGATTATACATTATTGTGTGAAGATGAACCATGTGGATACTACAGGTAAGCAGAATAAGTATTTTTTTAAGTTATAGGGCATTTTAACTTAGTGATATCTGTTTCTACTGTAGTTTTGCAAACTTTTTTAGAATTTCATGGTATTTCACAAAACAACAGCAGCACATAGCGATGACAAGGCCTTATTTGATTTGCTAATGACTGTCTTTAAAAAAGTTAAAGGCAGCCATGTTGTTTTAAGCACACTTTGGCTATGTTCTACGTTACACCCTTAGATATAGGTAAGTATTAGGTTTTATATTTTTTCCCTACTTATTACCACTTTTCTAAAGTGATAATAGGAACGGAAAATTATTTATAAGTTATATGCTATTCCACTCTATGCTACTCTACTCTACTTCACTCTATGCCATTCCACTATACGCTTATCCACTGTATGCCACTCCACTCTGGGCCACTCCACTCTACACCACTCCTGTCTATGCCACTCTAATGTACGATACAGCTCAACTTTACTTCAGTCTGTACTGTTCCACTCTTAGCCACTCCACTGTACCTCAGTCCATAATATACTTGTCCACTGTAAGCCACTCTACTGTATACCATTCCACTCTATTCTATTTCCTGGCTTTCCTGCAATTCACTTTGCACATTTACAATGGGTACCTCAGTCCTGGGGCACATAATAGGGTCTCATTGTCCTTAGAGTTGCTGTGCATGCACTTGGCATTTGCTCTGGCTCGAGTCAGGAAATTAGTGGCTTGGAATTTCAATTGCCAATTTGAACACCTAGAAGGCAAAATTAGAGTCCTTGACCCAAGCAGAAGATATTGCTTGGTCCATCCCCAAGTTAGCTATTCCCCCAATTAAAAAATGGTACTCCCTTACAATACACATCTATGCTCTAACACTGAACCAGGGTCTGCTTGCCTGCAATGGCAGAACAGCATCTGACAGGGAAGGCAGACATACTTTCAACTGTCACCCTGGGACTATCCTCATTGAATACAAACTGGTGGGTGTGCAGGTTTGGCCTTATTTAATAGACATGGCAGTGCTCTCAAGAAAAGATGGTGACCACAATGCACTCACCAGTGATATAGCTCTCCCCTTCTGTAGTATAGCAACCGGCTCCATTGGACCATTTGACTGGAGGCTGAGGCCTACTAATAATATGTATAGGGTAAAAAGGTGTCACATGGTCCACTCCCAGGATCTGGTGTGGGAAGTCTACAAAATTGTAGTTGAACAATTGGAAGACCTTATGCCCATGACCAGGACTGATGACTCAAGTGAGAATCAGGAGAAGATTGGTGTAATCCATGTTAGAATGTTCGATGAGCTCTGTAAGCTCGTCCTTGTGGAAACCAACAGGTCTATCCGGAAGCAGTCCCTTCCAACATGGTTTAATCCCTCTTGCAGGCAGGCAAGGGCTGCTTTGATGCAAGCCATCAAGCAACGTGACAGGAAGGAAATTGCAACCCAGAGGAATGCATACAACAGGGCCATTCAGCTGGTGAAAAGGGAGTGGGAGGCTGGGAAGTGGGAAGGACTTTTAGATGCTGTGAGAAAGGGAGATCAGTCATCCTTTTGGAATCTGGTGTCAATGGGTTTTCTAGAGGATTTTTGCATGGTGGAGACAAATGTCCTAGCTGTAACCTGGCAGTGGGGTTGTGAATGGCTGTATAGGTTGTTGAATGTGTGTATGAGTGGCTGTATTGGTCTGTGAGTGTTTGTGTGAGTGGGTGTATGTGTCTGTGGGTGGATGCGTGAGCGGCTGTATGGGTTTGTGAGTGGGTGCGTGAGGGCCAGTGTGGGCCAATTGGGTCCCACATTTCTCTTGCTTATACTCTGCAAATGGAGTTGTACTTTGTGTTAGTGGACCTTTGTTGAGCATTTGATTTGGTGCCAAAACCCATGCTTTGGCAAATGCTGCCCGATATGGGTGTCGCTAAATATTTATTGGCCAACATTATAATTCTCCATCAGCACAACTATGCCCAGTAAAGTGTGGCCAACTAGGTGAGCTGACAGATTCCTTCCCTGTCACAAGAGGGGCGAGACAAGGTTGCATTGTAGCCCTTACCATTTTCAAAATATATGTCAATGATTTGGCCGACCATTTGAACAGTTGTGAGGGAGATCCCACAAGTCTGACTGGCATCAGGGTTCCTGCCCTGAAGTTTGTGGATGACACTTTACTTATATCCAAGTAACATATAGGGTTGCAGAGGATGTTAGACAGTTTTGATACCTTTTGTACTAATAGGGGACTGGAAATCAATGTCGCAAAAACAAAATGCATGGTTCTCAATCCCTGCCGCACCCCCAGACCCAAACCACATCTCAAAGACTCCTTATTGGAGCGTGTGCATACTTTTGAGTATTTTGGATTGATCCTCACAGAACAGTTAGATTTGCGACATCTCATCGATAGGTGCAGGCTCAAACATGAGCAACACACTGGGTGGGTTGAAAGAAAATGCAACTGTAGCTCCCAATTCCGCCCAATTTCACCAGCATTGAAAATATATAAACAGAATGCCATGGGGGCAGCCCTTCATGGTGTAGAGCTTTGGGGTCATAAGGATGCAGCAGCTCTCACTATAGTCAAAAATAGATTCCTGCAATTTACTTGTTAGCCCTCATTTACTGCCCCTCCGGTTCGATATGGGCCTCCGACCCAACTCAGAAGGAAAACAGCTGAGACCAGTCCAATATTGGAGGAGGCTCTGGGAAACAGTTGAGCTACTTACATACCACCAGAGGTCGGAAAAGATTTTGTGTCTGCCTGGCTCTGGTAAAATCCCTTGGATAAAGCAAATTAAAGAGACAATAGCAAAGTCAGGCAATGGGATTTTGTGGGAGGAGCCGACGACAGTTGGGTCTTTTAGTAAGACTTCCATCAAAGCCAACTATGACCAGCACATAATGAGTTTAATGCAGTCACAACCCTCCTTTGGTGCCCTGTTCCTTTTGGTGAAGGGTGAGTTTAGGATGGATCTGTTCCTGAATAATATTGAACCCGCAGCTGCACGGAAGCTCTACTTCCAGTTTTGTTATGGTAGCCTCCCCCTGCTCTCCTTCACTTCAGGCTGGGGTCGGACACATGAGCAGGACAGGCTGGCGTGTCCTTCCTGTGGTGATATTAAGGAAGCAGTGGAGCACGCACTGTTCTTCTGTCCTGCCTATATGAAGGGGATGAAAAAATGGATACTCTCAGTATATTGGAATTTAGGGGTTAGGACACATGCAGAGGCTTTACGCATGTTGAGATACGACACGAGAGAAGGTATTGTCTTTGCTGTCTCCCACTATTTGCTAATGATGGAGAGGACCAGGCATATGATGTGCCAGCTTAATGCAGGCCCTGACATAACAGAAACACGGGTGTCCTCACTGATCCCGACTCCCTTCATGCACCAGCATTCTTGCTCTAATTGTAATGTTAAACATTTTTATACAATGTTTTTATTTGTGCATTTTTGTCTTGTAGCAGAAATAAAGTTTTTACTGGCTATTGCACATTGATGGAGCAAGGTTTTGCAGAAAGAAACTTGCTCGAATTAACTCCCCCATAATACTTTCTAACAGTGTGCAGTGAAAAATTAACAATGCAAATCACATGAACACGTGGGAAACCACTTTGCGCATGCGTGCACTAATGTGAACTAAATGCATGAAAGAACAAGGCCTCATTTTACATTGCGTTTTGAAAGAAACAAAGCTAATGCATGTTTAGGACGCATTTCGCATCTTGCATCTTGATTTAAACGATCATAAATAATGCCGCTTTGCATGAAGCTTATGCTAAGAAAAATATTAACAGGGGATAGTGCAAAAGTGGGTGGTAAACAGAAACGTGCATTACCATGTAATTAATGAATGCTTATGTTCTATTTGCCGTAGTGAGTCGAATGGGCCTGAAATCTTTTAAGTTGACCGGACAGATGAGGGGCTGGAGAGTGAACAAGAATGACATGACAAAGCAGACTGAAGCGTTGAGCGCTGCAGAGAAAGTGTAAAGGCTCAAGGCTAACCAGCTCAAAGAGCATTGTTCGCCTGCCAAAGGATGAGCCTGGCCATGGGATCCAAGACTTCTTCCGCGGACGTAGCAGAGAAATACATGTGAATTAATGTGAAAGTATCAAGGATTGAATTAAACGAACGAGTCAAACATGATGTAATGAGAGAGAAAATAGAACAATGAATATACGGAAATTGTGAATGGGAACCTGGTGGTGTAATACACCACCTCCTAAACTGACCAATAGAAAGTCGAATCCAGTGAATTGTTTCAACTAATGTGGGTTGGACATGTAGGTTTTAGGGTATAACTGGGGGTCCATTTGGGGGTGTGGTTAGGTTAGTCATAGGTCGGATGCAGAGGAGAGAGGGGTGATTTCGTCGCTGTCCGTCGGTTTGCAGAGAGGCCTAGCCGTTCCTGTCCCTGTCTGTCCAGTTCCTGAAATCTTTGTCTCCTGACTCTATTTCAGGAGACCCCCACTACTCCCTTGGCCAGGGGGGTGGTATTTCACAGATACTTTGGGTTTGGATTATCTTTCTGACTCGTCCTTTGCATAATTTACTTGCAAATGTATTTTTGTCTCTGAAACTTATGTCTCTTCATCTATCCACTCCTTCATGTGCATATCGTTTATTGATGATGAGTATGACACTGTTTGCATTGTTGATTGATTTTCTCTTCCTTATGTGAGATTCTTTGTTTGCATTGTAACCTGTATGCGATGAGCATTGATCATTTACATTTTTTTTTTAGATAAACTTTATTAATCTTATCGAGAGTCTGTGATCATTTAACTGATTAGATAGTTAGTTAGTTCTATTATTACCATCAACTACTCAACTAATTGGTCCGTCGACCGAGAGGAAAGAGAGTTGATATACAGGTCTAGTTATGTATTTAGAAATGATAAACATGAATCAGTGAAGGAAACAATTTTTCATGTCATTAAAACTTGACCCCCAGTGCAACAGGGATTTATGAGTTGGATGAATGTGTATGGGCCATTTGTATGAAATATTGATGAGAATCGATCCCTCATAAAGTGTAGCGCTGGATCAACTGTAAGCCACTACAGTATACCTCCCTCCACTGTATACCACTCCAATCTACGCCACACCCAATCTACACTACTCCACTATACGCTATTACACTCTACCCCACTCCACTCTATGCCACTCCACTTCCTTGTATGCTATTCTACTGTATCACATTCCACTATATGCTATTACACTCTAGACCACTCCACTCTACACCACTCCAATCTACACTGCTCCACAGTACACTATTCCACTGTTAACACCTCTGCGTCCTTCTACTGTACCTCACTCAACTATATGATGTGCCACTTGATGCCACTCCACTCTACGCTATTCCACTATATGCCACTACAGTCTACCTCACTCAATTGTGCACCACTCTACTCTATGCCACTCCAATCTACACTACTCCACTGTACGCTATTACACTGTACACTATTTTAATCTACACCATTCCACTATACAACATTCCAATGAACGCTATTTCACTCTACACCACTCCATTGTAAGTCACTCCACTCTATGACACTCCACTATACCCAACTCCACTCCACCATATGCTATTCTGTTTTATGCCACTCCACTCTACGCCACTTTACTGCACGCTATTTCATTATACGCCACTTCACTCTGTCACTCCACTCTACGTACCAACACTGTAGGCTATTCCACTTCATTGTACCCCACTTCACTCTATGCCACCCCATACTACATCACTCTACTGTACCTATTCTGCTTCAGGTCACTCCAGTCTATGCCACTCCACTCTCCCATACTGTATTATACTCTACTCCATGCCACTTCACTGTACAACATTGTAAACCACTCTGTGCCACTCTGCTCTGCTGCACTCTACAACACTTTACGACACTCTACAACAAGCCAGTCCAATCCACTGTACGATATACCACTCATCTACAGCTCTTTACTATGAAAGTCCACTCTAATAGTCCACTCCACTCTACACCACACCAGTCTACGCCACTCCACTGTACGCTACTCTAATCTAGGCTATTACACTGTACACTATTACACTGTAAGTAACTTCACTCTATGCCACTTCACTCTGCGCTGTTCCACTGTACCTCACTCCACTATATGCTATTTCTTTCTACACCACACTTCACCACTGTACTTTATGCTATTCTACTGTTCGTCACTGCAGTTTACCTCACTCCACTGTACAGCACTCCACTCTATCCATTCCTTTCTATGCTGCTCCACTATACACTATTACACTTTACCCTACTTTACCACACAGCACTCTTTGCCACTCCACTGTATGCTATTCCAATGTACCTCACTCAATTATTTGTTTCTTCATTCTACACTACTCCACTCTATGCCACTCTACCCCACTCCAATCTATGCAACTCCACTGTACACTTTTCCACTTTTCCACTGTACACAACTCGACTCAACACCCACCCCTCTATTCTGTGTTAATCCACTCCACACCACTCCACTGTAACTCACTCCACTATATGCTATGCCACTCCACTCTATGCTATTCCGCTCTATGGCACTACTGTTATCCTCACTCCACTGTACACCACTCCACTATGCGCCACTCCAATCTATTCACTATATGCCAGTAGAGTCTACCTCACTCCACTGTACGCCACTCCCCTCTATGCCACTCCAATCTACACTGCTCCACAGTACACAGTGCGCCACTCCACTCCACGCTATTACACTCAACCCCAATCTACTCTATGTCATGCCACTCTTCGTCACTCTTCTGTATGATATTCCACTGTATGCCACTCCACTCTACACCACTCCTCTGTACGCTATTCCACTTTACAGCACTCCACTACATGTCACTCCACTCCACTGTACCCCACTCCACTATACAATATTTAACTCTACAATACTCCACTCTACCACACTCCACTCTACACCTTTGCACTCTATACCACTCTACTGTACGGTATTCCATTGTATGCCACTCCACTGTATGCCATGCCACTCCAATGTATGCCACTACACTCTGCCCCACTACACTCTGTGCAATTCCAATGTACATAGCTCCACTATACACCACTACACTCTACTCAATTCTACTATATACGACTCCACTCTATGTCACTCCACTGTAAGTTATTCCACTGTATGTCACTCCACTCTACGCCACTCCACTGTACCTCACTCCACTGTACACTATTCCACTCTACGTCACTCAACTCCCCCCCACTTCACGTCCCTCCACTCTACCCCACTTCACTCTACTCTACACCACTCCACTGTACGCTATGTTACTGTATGCCACTTCCATTCCACTCCACGTTGCCATACTGTACCATACTCTGCTGTACTCCACTTCACTCCACTGTACAACACTGTAATCTACTGTCTGCAACTCTACTCTACTGCACTCTACAACACTTTACAACACTCTGCAACATGATAGTCCAATCCACTGTACAACACTCCACTCTAAAACACTTTACTTCACTGTATGCTACGACAGTGCACTCCACTCCACTCCATGCCCCTATTCTCTACAACATGCTACTCCACTCTATGCTATGCCATTCCACTCTACTCCACTCCACTCTACTCAACTGCACAACACTTTACTTCACTTTAAGGGACTATACAACTCTCCACTCTACACCGCTCCATTTTGCCACACTCTACTACACTCCACGCAACTCAAATGTACTCATTCATCACTGGACCACAAAAAACAGTGCAATGCCCTAAGAGTTTCACAAATGACAAAAAAAAGAATTAAAAGCTACATTGTAATTTCACAGCAGTGTTCACGTGCTTCAGGTAGATGCAGAGTGTTCACAGATGTCTTGGCAGAAAATGAAAGAAGGTTATGAAAGCATGCATTCTTACCTTTGATATAGGTTTTAATTTCATGCTCATCGGCCAGTGCACTGCCCCATAAACCTAAAGTCAATCAGATAAGCAGAGTTATTTACATTAACTGATGTGATGGTCTCAGAAATAGAACAAGAAGAATCCATGCATTTCACCTTATTAAGAAAATAAGACAGGAGGGACAGCCAGTACAGTTTATTTAGCCAGCTCAGCACAACAATTAAACAATCAGTCAATGTATGGGTGAAAAGTAAAGAATGCCCAGGAGAGGTTTTCAGAAATGTAAGTAGTCGAGGCTAAGCATGGGCACTTAAAATGAATAAATATATTCCATTTAGAGTGACCACCATGTCAGGCCACTACAGACACTCTTTTCAGACTTTAATGTGTTAGCCTAATGCATTCCGATTGTTTCAGTCTTGTTTTACTTCATTTGACCTAATTAGGCTAACATACCTGAAATCAATGGTCTGTAGGTGAAAAGCTCAGGACTAGAGGCAGATTACATAGTGATTTGGGTTAAGTAAGTCACTCTAATTGAACTTTTTCTTTTTAATATGATTTATAGAGCGCCTGGTTACACCCGAGGAGTGTCCCCGCGCTAAGCACTAGCCAAATAACAAGGTCAGAAGTGGTCAGGGGCAAGAGGCTCAAAGCTCCTCCTAACTCTCTAAAGAGCCAGGTCTTCAGATTTTTCGGAAACATGCCTCAGACTTTTCAAGTCTTAGATTGAGTAGCATTGAGTTCCATAGCTTGGCTGCACGGAGACCCAAGGAGCAACCCCCCAGTTGTGCATGACACACGCTGGGAATCACTGCCAAAGCTGCTTCCCCAGATCTAAGTACTCTGGAGGGGGTGTGAGCACTAAACAGGGGGAAGAGATAGCTGGGACCTCTCTGATTCATTATCCTGTGCACAAAACACAGAGCTTTGAATGAAATTCTGTGTTTTACAGGAAGCCAGAGAAGTTCAGCCAAACTGGAACGGATGGTGGTCCATTTCGGAATTCCTAATAGCATCCTGGCCGCAGCATTCTGTACTCTTTGCAGCATAGCCAGCCTGCCCCCAGAAATCCCCAAATAGACCACATTGCAGTAATCAATCCAGGACACCAGCAGGGCCTGTGTTACTGTTTTTTGTGCTGACTAACTGGCTTATGAATCAGGAATTGACAAAGCGTATTGTTTGTCTATTGTGAAGTGCATGCATATATTTGTACCCAGGCACAAAATATTGATACAGATGACACAAAAATGTAAATGAACATGAAGAACAACACACATAAAAGCATCAAATCATATGCAGATTAATACACCTGGAACCACTCTCGTGAATAGGGCAGTAGAAAAGCAAGCACCCATACACAAGCCCATCTTCCTTCAGTCACCAAAATGCACTGTATGACAGACGTGGTATGTTATGTGTATTTCTTCTATATTACATAATTCTGCTTCAAGTCCATTGTAAAGCACTATAAGGGACAGAAGGGGAAAATGAAAAGAAGTAGCAGAGAGAGGAATTGAAGCAGCATTGTGAAAGAAATCTGAAAGGGTAACAGCAAGAGTTGTAGCCACCCTCAGGTGTCTCATTGATAAGAATGGAAACAGAATGCAAAAGCAATAAATGACAGATGGTTTTAATCAATGGAGAGAGATACCATTGTCAGGCAGGGAGAATCACAGATCCTGTCCACAAACCAATACACAGAGGCTCAAACACATATACCACATACCACAAATATATAGCTAGACGTACTATCCCACGGAACACTGATATTTAGCTAGACGTACTGCATCATGGAACACTGATATATATAGCTAGACGTACTGTCCCACGGAACACTGATACAATCAGAAAGTACATGAGCAGAGACACCTATATGTTTGAGGGATTAACAGACAGAAAAAAGTGTGGACAGATATGGTTACAGGATTCCTATCTATTCACCTTTAGTCCTGTTTGCTGACTAAATTTGAGGTATATGAAACATGGATGTCAATGCTTGATTAATTCTTGCCCTCTCCATAAAGAAACCACCTGTACTGGGTCATTTATATTTCCACTATGAGGTTTTGTCTTCCCACTTCCTCAGGTAGTACTAGATTGTTTGCAGTCGCGGCTAGCATGACTCGCGGATAGGGGGGCCAGTAGGGGGTTTGCCGGGGGTTCGCGCGGGGGCGGGCAATTTAAAAAAAACTTACCTGACCAGGTCCCACGCCGCCTCTGCTCCTGGGCCGGGTTCCGCGTTTGGCGTTTTCCTGCTGCTGAACATGAACAGGAATCCTCCCTCCTCTCCCCTAAGCCAATCACAATGCTGCAATGGCAGCATTGTGATTGGTGCGGACGGTGCCCAGCCGGGCGCCTGTAGGGAGGCCATTTTCTCTATGTAGGCTGCATGAAGCCTACATAGAGAAAATGCAGAGTGCGCATGACTGGTTTGGTCGGTCCCAGAGGGCCGACCAAACAGTCAGGGCCCAAATCATTGGGCAAGCCACTCCTCCCCAACCCGCCCGCCCCCAACCAGGCATAACATTCTGCTTTCTTGCAACAAGAGAAGCAGAAACATAAAATGGTATTTAAAATACCATTTCATGTTTCTGCTTCTCGCACTACGAGAAAGCAGTAGGGCGACGCTCCTCCGCCCTAATGGAGGAGCCGCCCCTGATTGTTTGTTCAGTGACTGCTCAACTGACACATCTGCATTTTCAGAAAGCATCAGAAGGAAAGATTTATCTTGGAATGTAGAATCAAATCAGATCTGAGATCTCCTGGGATATGGAGAGTCCAGCAGGTCTGTCTTTAAGACATGTTGCTTTGCGAAAAATATTTAAATCCAATAGCAAATGGTCTACAAAGTTAAGATAATTAGCTAGATGCTAATTTGGTTACCTAATAATTATTACTGATTTGCAATTCCTACAGCATGTATAGAGGTCATTTATTGCTTGGCCTATATGCTGTTTATTACAGCTTTGGCACTGAATCACGTAAAAGATGCATATTGCTCAGTATGTAAGATGCTGTCTCATGCAATAGATTCTTCCAGTACCAGAACTAACTACTTACCAATTATGTTTGTATAGGCATTTATATGTGAAGCAAATTTTAACATCACAGCAATGGATCCCGGTATTGTTACAGTTTGTTTGAGTTCAGCTCCCACAATAAGAGCTCAAAAATTGGGCGCTCTGATATAACCTTTTGTGTTTTACTCAATTTTGTATCATGGCATAATTAATTAAAACCATCCATGAATACGATACTAAAATCACAATACTATTTTTCAAATATACAAATAAAAAGCTGCACTGTCATAAAACCAGTGCAAATGCCAAATAATAATCAATAAAGTGCTGTGTGAAATTAGTCTAATCATATTAGGAGTGCCAAGCTATGGTAGTAATAGACTTTTCAGACAATTCATTTCAGACGTATTTGTACATAGAGTAGCGTCATCCGTGTCAGGTTAAAAAAATAATTACAAATTGAGAAGACCCTACTATAGCAAGTTCATTAAAGAATGCATTATTAGTGACTTCCTTACGTAGTAGAACTAGAAAATTCTAGGAAACCAGCAGAATTGTAAAGTGCATACTGGGACGTTAATTGCTGTATCTATATTGCGGTAGCGACCTCCTTCATCTTTTTTTCAAGAACCAGGAATTTGACAAACTGCACTGCCAAGGGTAGATGTGTGGTATGTAAACACGAAATCATCATTTGTCTGCAACAGCAGAGCCTCAATTTTTTTAAAGAGTGGTTCAAAAGGGTGTGCATCTCAAGGCATTAGCAAACTATATGGACAACAGTTTCCTTATAGTTATTGCAGAATCTACATAATTGTAACATAGTGGTCTGTAACCCTATTGAAATGCATTCCAGTAATGACACCTTTCCCACCTGGAAATGCTAACCTTTTGTAGCTTTTTCATGTGGAACAATAAGGGAAATGTTTCTGAATTATGTTTTTTGAGGTAGGAGCTGATTCATGGTACCCTATCACAAATAGGATTCTTTGTTGGGCACTCATTTGAAGTAGCTTAGCAGGTTTTTTAACTGTAGATTGATATGTCAGGGGTGTAGGAGAATGGGGTTTTCCATTGCTGAAAGACTGTTAGTGGAGGGCACCCGGGATTTCTGCTTTTTTTCCTCTTTAGCTCGCCTGTCTTTGTTGACCTTCTTGATCAGAGCAAACTTCCCCTCCCCTGCTACACTGGGCACTGCAAAAAGAGAAGAAGGTGGCTGAGTCGCTGCTCCTGTGAGCGCATTTGCTTATCGGTGCTGCTGTGGCCTCTATATTTGCACCTAAGTACCATATGACCCTGCATCTCAACTAAAACATCAGATGCTATTCCAGCACTGGAAATGTACCCTTCAAAGTTGAGGAAACATTTTTAGATTACATTTGCATTATCACTTAGCTTATTGGAATTTGTCTTAGGAAGGCACATCATATGATGTTCCAAGAAAGCCTGTCATGGAATTTGTATCAGGTCTTGGAGGAATTTAAATTACTCCAGCATAATTTGTGTAATTTTGAGAATTTACTGTTATGCTTGCAAATTACACCATTATGCCATGTCACATAATTTCACTCCTTTTCGCAGTGTGTTATAGAGTGACAGCCTTGTAACAATGCAAACAACCAAAATGCGAGCAAATATTGTTTGCAGCAGTTTTGTTTTTTGCATTACTGGTTCAGCGCAAAAAGCATCATCGCATCAAAAATTGATATGAGAATGCAGTTTGCACTAAAATATAGGACTAAATGTGAGATTTGCATTTCACTTGAAAGCAAATTACACACATTTCACCTCCCCCACCCCCTCCCCCTATTTCTTACATGGAGTTGGCGAATCTGAGAAATAGTAGGTGAAAACAGCAATTACCCGCAGCCTAATGATGGTTCATTTGTGATCCTATGGATGGAGCCACTGATCATTGCCATCAAGAGGACTGTTTGCCCAAACTTGGAACAGGTTTGCGAAACACTTAGGTGGACAGATGGAAGTCCTATTATTATCGGAGGAAACCCAGTTGCAGCTCAATGCTAAAGCAGCCCTAGACTTTTTAACCACATATTCTGCGCGATGGTTATTAATATTGCAAAATTTACAGTAGATGCATCTATATGCCATGTCAGTTGTCCTCCTCAAAGTACTATCAAATATATCTCAAATACTGTACTTTTGATTTTCCGATCAACAATATTACTAAAATGTATATTATTTATTAAAACTGGTACATAATAATAGGTGTGTATTTGTAAATTTGTTGAACCTCGCAGGTAGCAGATTGTGGTCTCTGACTCTACATTTGCTATGTTTCCCTTCTTAAACTGGCTTCCAATGACTTCGGTGTTGACAAATGCTCCATAATCAGGGAATCCAGAATCATGGGGAGTGAACTCGAACCAGGTCCCTGTAAAAAGAGGAACATGGAAAGTAAGAGAAAATTTGCAATGCATTCAGAGTTTCAATGCATTCTGTAACTACCATAACATCATGTTTTAAACTCTCACAGTGCTTTAACTGAATATTATCTCTCACACGGGCTACTGAATACTCTAATTGACAAATACAAAGCAGTATTTCCAAATATCCTAAATCTAAGTCACAAAATTAGATTTGAATCAAATTCATGTATATTTTTTGACAACTAATTATGTTTCCTGCAGAATATCCACAGAACATAATATTAAACAGACATACGTTATGTATAGACCTAGGAACGAGTGCTCCCAGGGAAAGGATGAGTGTGGCCCATTGTGAGGGACGTCCTCAATGTCATAACTTTGTAGATGTTCGCAAACATTGTCAATCTTTTATACTCTATTTGTGCACAACACATTGATCCTAAAACTGTTTAGGGTCGTTGTTCAAACCTAATAGAAAAGTACACAGCACGGCCCCAAAAATGAAAAAATGCTGACATCAGCTTGCTGCTTTAAACATTTTTTTTTCAGAAAGTGCTAGTTTTTATATAATTTTAAGTATGTATTAGAATACTTTATGTGCCTATAATGTGCCTGAATGTAGAGTACTGCTTGTTAATAAAGCTTTATAATCCAGGAAATGTAAAGAAATGACTAACAGTGCTCCCTTATGCCGAAGACCTATTCAGGTCCAACTATATTCGCCCAATGAGTTAAAAAATATGAATTATGGTCCATTAATCTATTTGATAACATGAAAATGCCCCCACCATCGTTCCACCTTATTCTAGTTCTGCAAAGGCCACCTGGATAGGGAAACACACATGGAAGTTAGGGATCCTCACCACAACAATATTATGACCACTGAGTGTGTTCCCACTGAAGCTTAGACAGCATAAGTCCTACAGCAAGGGTGTGGCAGAGCTTGACCGCTGGACAAAATACCTACTAAAGCCGGGAGCCCCGCACCACTCCTGAGGATGGTGGCCAATTTAGACTATTTCTGTGCTGCACAATAGAGTGTCTTCTCATCCTAGCAGGTTGCCGCCTCTGGCAGGTTGCCACCTCTTGTTAAGTGCTTTTTCTTTTAATCTTTCCTCAATTTGGATGCTCCTTCCACATTTATTTGCTCCAGCATTATCAATTTCCTCTCATCTGCAAATTCTTTCAATATTCTGCCAAGTCTTATCTAAAGCATTATCGGTGAGTTTTTTTGCCATTACACATACTTTTCAGGCATAGCTGAGGCATCTGTACATCCTAATTTATTAGCAATTTGTATGCTGTTGACTTTGCAGGCTACCTACTTTTATCAAAATGACCCTCTTGACTGTTCTCCATTTATATTTATATTTATGAGATGTTCTACTGCATGAGCTCCTTTTTGATCACGACCTCAATATATTTACTAGGTTTAAATGGGTAAATTTGAAAATGTTTAATTGTCTTCTCATAAAGAATGCACCTTCCAACCCAACCCAATTTTACCCTCAATGGCCAACAATCATCCTACTACAGATCTTATGCCTTCCACTATTCCTAAGATATCCTCCTTATCCTCACCGTCATTGAAGACCAACGCTACTGCATCTGCAAACAAGCATGTCAAACAAGACTCTCCCCCTCCTATGAAATCCCACTCACCTATCTTGCTAGAACTCTTGTTAGACAAACAATATAGTCGCAACAATATGACAAGACCCGGAGCAAATTCCATCTTACACAGTATTTGAGAAGGGCCAAGAACGTCACAACTGACAGAAGGATCATTGCAAATCACAAGGGATAAAGATGGAGGCAGGCGGGAATGCATGATCCATCGGAAGAACCCTCAAGATTGGGCCTGGCTCTTGTTCCAGGCACCTAACACTCAGACGTATGAAAATAAAAAAGAGCTCCTCACCTCAAATCTAAAACTCTGCTCCTGGAATGTACGTAGGCTAAATAATGACGAAATTAAAATACCATCAATAAATCACTTGAGGAGCTTTGACATCATTGCACTACAAGAAAGCTGGGCCCTGAATTCAGTTCCATGGCCGGACTTTACAGTTTAGGACACAAACGCAACCAACACTACTGCATCTGAAAACAAGCGTGTCAAACAAGACTCGCCCCCTCCTATGAAATCCCACTCACCTATCTTGCTAGAACTCTTGTTAGACAAACAATATAGTCGCAACAATATGACAAGACCCGGAGCAAATTCCATTTACACGGTATTAGAGAAGGGCCAAGAACGTCACAACTGAGAGAAGGATCCCTGCAAATCACAAGGGATAAAGAAGGAGGCAGGCGGGAATGAACGATCCATCGGAAGAACCCTCAAGATTGGACCTGGCTCTCCCAGGCTCTTGTTCCAGGCACCTAACACTCAAACGTATGAAAATAAAAAAGAGCTCCTCCCCTCAAATCTAAAACTCTGCTCCTGGAATGTACGTAGGCTAAATAATGATGAAATTAAAATGCCATCAATACATCACTTGAGGAGCTTTGGCATCATTGCACTACAAGAAACCTGGGCCATGAATTCAGCTCCATGGCCGGACTTTAGCAGTTTACTACACAAATGCAACAGCTTAGCTAGCAGGGGGCCACCCTTCCGGGGTGGTATCTATTTATGTTAAAATCAACTTGGCAGCACAAGTCACACTACTGAGTAAAGGCCAAGGAGATTATTTGTTACTTAAGGCATCAATCAACAAATTAGGCACTACTAGCCGGGAGATAACAACAGTTATCTTAGTCAGCATCTACCACCACCCTGCTAGGGGAAAACGTGAAGCTACATTATGCAATTTTCTCCCAGCAATGGAGGATCTCTCAGCTCAGTTCCCAGGCGATCTGTGGATAATAATGGGAGATTTTAACGCAAACCTCATGAAGTCCGATCAAAACACCCCTTTTGTGAGCATGGACGATTAAGTGGGGGCCATACCGGAGATAAGAAGCTAGTATCAAAGGCCAGATAAGCATGGAGCAAGGATAGCAGCTCACTATAACCAACAAGGCCTATGAATCTTAACCCCTTCGATGCTCATGACAGAGCGGTTCCGTCATGAGCATCGGTTGGGCTGTGCTCATGACGGAACCGCTCCGTCATGAGCACAGCCCATGGGGGAAGCGCTGGCGCTCCCCCCTTGGTTTACCGATCTTGCCCCCACAGAGGGGGGTGGCAGCGGAAGAGTTTCCGCTGCCACCCCCGACCCCCCCATGCAATCCCATGACGTCAGCGTGCACAACGCGTGCCGATGTCATCAGGAAGCGCTGGACGCGCTGGAAACCATTTGTTTCCAGCGCGTCCAGGAGGAGCACGTAAGTTTGTGTGCTCCGGTGGGGCGGTGGGGGATTTTTTAATGTATTGAGGCATCGGGGGAGAGGAAAGAGTATTCCCTCTCCCCTGATGTCTCAATTCAGGGCATTCCTGCAGCACGATTGCGCACAGCGTTGCGATCGTGCTGCAGGAATGCCCCCACTAGGCACCAGGGATGTTATTTTCATTAAAAGGAAGCGACCCCTTGGGCAAGGGTCGCTTTCTACAGGGGGCTCATTTTTTGAAAGACTTTTCTGCCCCCCCTTGGGACTGTTTGCCTTGGTTTTTTGGCGTTTCTGGCCCCAGGGGGCAGAAAAGCCCACTAGAGCCAGGGATCTTTTTTTTAAAAAAATGGAAGCGACCCCTTGGGGAAGGGTCGCTTCCAGGGGCCTCATTTTTTTAAAATGTGTATTCTGCCCCCCCTGGGGGCAGATCAGTCAGTGTATTTGGCCTTTCTGCCCCCAGGGGGGGGGCAGAATACCCCACTAGACACCAGGGACTTATTTGAAATTAAAATGGAAGCGACCCCTTGGGCAAGGGTCGCTTCCAGGGGGCAGATTTATTTTATAAATTTGGTTAATGTTTTTTCTGCCCCTCCTGGGGACAGATCTGCCCCTTTTTTTTGGCCTTTTTGCCCTAGGCGGGTGGGGGGAGGCAGAAAACCCTACTAGGGATTTATTTCTTTTGCAAGGGGGGCACATTTCTGTCTGCTGTTTTCTGCCCCACCCTCAGACAAGCTCACCCGATCCCTTGGGCAAGTTCACCCCCCATTTTTGCACAGCCCTATTTGAAGGCCCATCTGGCAGATTGACCAATTGGGTAGTGACATAGTGTGTTATAATGTTAATTCTTTTATTTCTTGTGAATTGCAATTGTAATGCTTTATTTCTCCCTTTTTGTTCTAGTTGAAAGCTTTTGCTCTTTAGACTGTTCCAGGTTGCGGTTTCGTTACTTTTGGTTCTGCTGTTTGTGTAGTTGCTTGTGTTTGGTAAGAGACCTTTTTTGTACTATGTAAATGTTTTTAATTTCTCTGCATGAATGTGTTTTTTGCAAATGGTGTAGTAATTGCAGTATGTTTGGCTTCTGTTTTTTGAGTGTCAAAAACTTTTTGTATTTGTGCTTGATGTGTATTTTGTTGTTTTGTGAGTAATTGCTTTCGATTTTTTTTCTTTCTAGTGGGATATCGTTTTTGCTGTCTCTCTGCAGAGTAGGTGCTGGTGAGTGTAGCGGTCTCTTGCAAGTGAATCGTATAGTTTTTGAGTATATAGATCTTTGTGATAAAGGCACACATTTTTTTACTTCCTTATTTTGTACAGTGTTGGTTGTTGTTGACTTGTTTGTGCAGTCTCCTTTCTTAGTAAGGATAATGGCTAGCCGCAGGATTACTGCTCAGCAGGTTGTTGGTATGCTTTTTGAGTCTTCCTCTGACCATGGTTCAGAGACTGACTCTGCATCTGAGGCAGAGGAGGCAGGGGAAGATTCAGGCAGTGAGTTTTCTCTCCACATGGCATCATCGGATGATGAAGCTACTCTCAGTGCGGATGAAGCTACTCTTAGTGCGGATGAAGTGCCTGTGTTGGAGGAGGACATTGATGTGCTGATAGTGCGCCAAGAGGCAGCTGGGCTGCAGCCTGGGGCTGCAAGGCCTCCCGTTGGTATAGTGTGGCAAGAGGCATCTGGGTTGCAGCCTGGGGCTGCAAGGCTTCCAGTTGGAAGTGATGACCTCTGGGTTGCCCCAGGCATGGTGCAGCCGGCATTGCCAGACTTTACTGGTGTTCCAGGGTGTAGAGTGAATACAGAAAACTTTTTGCCGATACATTTTTTTCAGTTGTTTATGGACGATGTGTTTTTGGCAGAGATTGTTGAGCAGACTAATTTGTATGCTGAACAGTTGTTGAGGGACAACAGTGCCAGCCTTAAGCACCATTCTAGAGCTACCCGGTGGACTCCCACAAATCTGGAAGAGATGAAGAAGTTCTTGGGTTTAACTTTTTTGATGGGCTTGCTAAGGAAGCCATCAATGTCTTCATATTGGTCTACTAGTCCCTTGATGGCAACGGCTATATTTCCGGCAGTCATGAGTCGTGATAGGTATTTGCTTCTGCTTCGGATGCTGCATTTTGTCGATAATGGTTTAGCGTTGCCACGTCATCACCCTGAGTGTGACCGTCTTTTTAAGATTCGGCCTGTCCTTGATCACTTTGTAGATCGATTTTCTGAGATCTATGCTCCAGGGAAAGAAATAGCAGTGGATGATTCTTTGGTCTTGTTCAAGGGCCGCTTGGTTTTTAGGCAATACATTCCTAGTAAAAGGGCACGCTATGGAATTAAGCTGTATATGCTGTGTGACAGTAGGACTGGATATGTCTCTAATTTCAGGGTGTACACTGGTAAGGAATCCAGGATTAACCCCCCTGGTTGTCCGTCCACTTTTGGAGTGACTGAGAAAATTGTGTGGGAACTTGGTAGAGGACTTTTTAACAAAGGTCACCATTTATATGTAGATAACTTCTACACTGGTGTGCGGTTGTTCAGGGAATTGGCCAAAGTGGACACTGTTGCTTGTGGCACAATCCGCTCTAATCGTAAAGGTTTCCCAAAAGAACTTGTTTGTCAAAAGCTTGTGCGGGGGCAGTGCAGTGCGTTGCGTTGTGAGGAACTTCTAGCTGTGAAGTTTTCAGACAGGAGAGATGTCTACATGCTGACTACCATCCATGATGAAAGCACTTCACCTGTGACTGTTTGGGGTCAGGTTGCTGAAGCGCGCAAACCTGTGTGCATTTTAGACTATAATAGGCACATGGGTGGTGTTGACAGAGTAGATCAGAGGTTGGAACCTTACGCTGCTCTTCGTAAGGCTTACATTTGGTATAAGAAGTTGGCTATCCATCTTTTCCACTTGGCAACCTTTAAAGCTTTTGTTGTTTTCAAGGATTCTTGTCCTGAGTCAAAGATGACTTTTGCTAAGTTTCAGGAGTCTGTAATAGGCAGCCTTGTTTTAGTGGAACAGGCAAGTGTTCCTAGAGTTGGAGTGGTGGAGGATGTGGCTAGATTGAAAGATCACCACTTTCCTGATCACATTCCTCCCACACCCTCAAAAGACTTTCCCAGTAGGAGATGTAGAGTCTGTTGGCAAAGAGGTACGTGGAAGGAGACTCGTATGTACTGCCCCGAGTGTCCTTTTAACACTGGGCTGTGTGTGCCTGCTTGTTTTAGAATGTACCACACGCAAAGAATTTTTGGGAGCATCCATGAGTGGTAAAGTGAACTGCCTGGTCTCTATTGTTTAATATTTTTTGTTCAGTTTCAAGGTTGGCATTTGTGTAGTGTATTTCATTTCAGATTTTGTGTTAGTAGATTTGTATCTATTTGCAATTTGTTTGTGTTTTCTTATTTGTATACAAAAATCCTAAATGTGATGGCGGTGTGCGTGGAGTGGGCGCTTGGCTGGCGGTGTGCGTGGACTGGCGCTTGGCTGGTGGTGTGTTTGGACTGGCGCTTGGCTGGCGGTGTGTTTGGACTGGCGCTTGGCTGGTGGTGTGCGTGGACTGGCGCTTGGCTGGCGGTATGCGTGGACTGGCGCTTGGCTGGTGGTGTGTTTGGACTGGCGCTTGGCTGGCGGTGTGTTTGGACTGGCGCTTGGCTGGTGGTGTGCGTGGATTGGCGCTTGGCTGTCGGTGTGTTTGGACTGGCACTTGGCTGGTGGTGTGTTTGGACTGGCGCTTGGCTGGTGGTGTGCATGGACTGGCGCTTGGCTGTCAGTGTGTTTGGACTGGCGCTTGGCTGGTGGTGTGTTTTGACTGGCGCTTGGCTGGTGGTGTGCGTGGATTGGCACTTGGCTGTCGGTGTGTTTGGACTGGCGCTTGGCTGGTGGTATGCATGGACTGGCGCTTTGCTGTCAGTGTGTGTGGACTGGCGCTTGGCTGGCGGTATGCGTGGACTGGCGCTTGGCTGGCGGTGTGTTTGGACTGGCGCTTGGCTGTCGGTGTGTTTGGACTGGCGCTTGGCTGGTGGTATGCATGGACTGGCGCTTGGCTGTCGGTGTGTGTGGACTGGCGCTTGGCTGGCGGTATGCGTGGACTGG